>WBNM01027866.1:49814-61852 GCA_013399055.1 Ramphastos sulfuratus | reverse complement strand
CCTGTACTAGTGGGAGGTGTCCCTGCCTATGGCAGGGGATTGGAACTAGATGATCCCTGAGGTCCCTTCCAACCTTACCATTCTATGGAGAGGGGGCCAACCACCTCACTTGTCCTGCTGGTCACACCATGCCTTGGCACAGTGTGGCCACTCAAAGGGGCACCAGAACCCTTCATAAGAAAGAGATGCCTCCCTCACCCCCTGGAGAGCACTGCCCATCCCTGCCTGAAGAGGAACCACAACACAAGATTTTAAATGGCAGAAAGGAATCAAGGCAGTAACAATAATGAACGGCCTTAAAGGTCTCAGGTTACACCAGGGGAGGTTTAGGCTGCCCATTGGAAGAAACTTCTTCCCTGAAAGGCTTCTCAAGCCCTGGCACAGGCTGCCCAGGGAGGTGTTTGAATGCCCATCCCTGGAGGTGTTTCAAAAGAGGCAGAGCTGTGGTGCTGAGGGCTTAGCCCCAGGCTTGGCAGAGTCAGAGAATATTTGGGCTGGATGATCTGAAAGGGCTTTCCCAACCAAAATGATTCCATAATTACACTAATCCAGATCACATTAATGACATTAGATGCACACACAGCAACTCTGCACTGCAAGTGCCCTAGAGAAGCCCAGAGCAGCAGANAAAAGCCCCAGGGAAGGGGGGGTTTTTTTTTTTTTTTTTTTTTTTTTTTTTTGGGGGGGGGGGGTGGGGTTGGGTATATTTATCCCTTTCTAACAGCTCTGGGAAACCAAATGCTGGGGAGGGAACCCAATGAGCCCAACAGATCACAGATAGTGGTTGGACTAAATGTTCTTAAAGGTCTTTTCCAAGCCAAACAATTGCCTGATTTGCCTTTTTTCCTGTTATTATCCATGATCTGGCAAGAGATCCACGTGTTTGGTTTATGGAGTCACAGCCCTGAGCCTCATCTCTGCCTTCACACAGACACCCAAAGCCTAGCAAAAGCTTGCCCTGTGGAAAAGGAAAATGAAAGCACCACCAAAAATCATCTCAGTTCTGATCACAGAGACTTCCAGAGCTCAGCCAGAGCAGCATCACCCAGAGCAGATCACACAGGAACACATCCAGGTGGGTTTGGAATATCTCCAGAGAAGGAGCCTCCACAACCCACCCTGGGCAGCCTGTGCCAGGGTTCTGTCCCCCTCACAGGGAAAAAAAATTCCTCCTCATGTTTCCATGAAGCTTCCTATGCCTCAGCTTCCACCCAGTGCCCCTTGTGCCATGGTTGGGCATGGATGACCTAGAGAATCACAGAATGGTAAGGCTGGAAGGGACCTCAAAGCTCATCTAGTTCCAACCCCCTGCGATAGGCAGGGACACCTCCCACTAGTACAGGTCACTCAAGGCCTCATCCAGCCTGGCCTTGAACACCTCCAGGGAGGTTGTGGGGCACAGAATCACCCAATGTGATCACATTGGGTGATTCTGTGCCCCACAACCTCCCTGGGCAACCTGTTCCAGTGTCTCACCAGACATCAGCATCCTTTCACCCTGAGCTCCGTGCCCATCGCTGCCATCCAACCCAAGGACGCAGCAGGGAGGTCGAAGGAGCAGAGCAGGGAAGAGCCCAGGCACAACCTCCAGGATCCTGCTTTTGTCCAAAGGAATGCTGGAGAAAGTCTCCAATCTGCAAACTTAAGCCACCCTCCTTTAAATATTTATTGCCTGTGTTTACTTCTCAGAGAAGAGAGCAGCCCTGCTCGCTCCAGAGGGAGGTCAGCAAACGCAGGCACGCGAGGCACAGCCTCAGACAGAGACATCCCAGAACCACACCGGGGATGGGGTTGGAAGGCACCTCCAGAGACCATCCAGCCCAACCACCCCTTGCCAGAGCAGGGGCACCCAGGAACACATCCAAGTGAGGCTTTGAAAGCCTCCAGAGCAGGGAGCTTCACAACCTCTCTGGGCAGCCTGCTCCAAGGCTTCGGCACCTTCGCGCCTAACAAGTTTCTCCTCGTGTTGAGGTGGAACCTCCCAGGTCCCAGCTTGTACCTGTAGCTCTTTGTCCTATCAGAGGGCAACACCACGCAGAGCCTGGCACCTTCCTCCTGGCACCCAGCCCTCAGGTATTGATAGACACGGATCAGGTCCCCTCTCAGCCTTCTCCTCTCCAGACTCACCAGCCTCAGGGCTCTCAGCCTCTCTCCACAGCAGAGATGTTCCAGTTCCCCCAAGCATCCTTGTAGCTCTCCATTGGATTCTCTCCAGCAGGTCCCTGTCCCTCTTGAACTGAGGAGCCCAAAACTGGACACAGTATTCCAGGATTGCTCTCACCAGGGCAGAGTAGAGGGGGAGCAGAACCTCCCCACCCCTGCTGGCCACACATTTTTTTCTTCCTTAGCTCTTTTTAACCTCCATACAAAAAAACCCTCCCAGGTTCTAAAGCTGAAACCTGCACCCAGCCTCTCTTGGGGAGTCAGGAGCAGTCTGGGAGCTTCATAAACTACCTAAGGGAGCTCCATAAACTACCTCAAGGAGGTGTCTGTGACCTCAGGCCGAGGTGACAGCAACACAACCCACCTCAAACCATCAGGGCTCTGTCTGCCTTCAGCCTGCCTGAGCATCCTGCGTGCAAGAGGGACTGCAACCCCCCTGGATTTATAAACCAACAGGACACAGGAATTTCTGCAATCAAGCCTGAGCAGCTAAGAAGCAGCAGCTCAATGACCTTCTTATCTCCCTAATAAATGTATTTTTTAAAGGGATCACGTTCCAAAGCTGCACAGTTTGGAGCAAGAACTAGAGTCTGGCAGCAACCAAAACCAACCTACCCAAATGGGTGTGGAAGCTCTCAGATCACCTTGTGCTGGGCTGGAGGTACTGAAGGCTTCAGGACTATGCAGC
This sequence comes from Ramphastos sulfuratus, assembly GCA_013399055.1. NCBI lineage: Eukaryota > Metazoa > Chordata > Aves > Piciformes > Ramphastidae > Ramphastos > Ramphastos sulfuratus. Next base: position 59,001 of record WBNM01027866.1, on the reverse strand, counting down.
ATCCTTGGTCCCAAAGCTGTCAGGGTGGGCTCTGGTCTTCCCCACCAGTGGTGCCAAACTGCCAAACCAGTGGAGAGCCCAGTGCCACCTCGGTGCTGTCAGCACTCCCCTGCTAGCTCAGAGGCAATCTGCTCCTCCATCCTGCCCTGGTGAGGCCACAGCTGGAATACTGAGTCCAGTTCTGGGCTGCCCAGGACAGGGACTTGCTGGAGAGGGTACAGCAATGGGCTACAGAGATGCTGAGGGCACTAGAACATCTCCCTTGTGAGTGAAGGCTGAGAGAATTGGAGCTGTTTGGTCTGGAAAAGAGCAGCCTGAGGGGGGACCTCATCAATGCTGATCAATACTTCAAGGGTGGGTGTCTGGAGGTTGGCACCAGGCCCTTTGCAGTGGTGCCCAGGGACAAGACAAGGAGTAATAGGCACAAACTTGGAAGATAAAAAGTTCCATCTAAACACAAGGAGGAACTTCTTTAGCTTAAGGGTGACAGAACACTGGAACAGGCTGTCCAAAGAGACTGTGGAGTCTCCATCTCTGGAGACACTCAAAACCTGCCTGAACTTGACCTCCTCTTGGCAGGGAGGGGTTGGACTCAGTCATCTTCAGAGGTCCCTTCTGACCCCTTACCATTCTGTGGCAGCATCCCTCTGGAAACAGGCAGCACGATGAGGATGCCAGCACAGCCCTAACTCAAAGCAAGCTGAACTGAGGTGGCACAGGGGTAGCCCCCAGGCTCCCTGCTTCCCAGGCACACCTCTGCCCCACGCTCTCCAAGGCTCTCCTGCTAACGCAACAAAAACCTCCCTGAATTCACCCTCCCAAGATCCCAAACAAAAACGACTCAGACATAAGTGGTGTGGATGGTGAAGCCTACCCTAGCAAAGGACACCAAAGGTTTGCCAGGCTGAGTTTCAGGTGGCACCTAAGCAAGAAGTGGCAACAGCAGATGTGGTCCCTTCCAACTTTACCATTATATGATTTGAGACCTTCGGATCTTGAAACACAGCTTCCCCCACTCCAATAAAGGCAAAAATAAAGGTAAAAGCTTTATAAATTTATAAAATTGCAACTGGAGCTGCAGATGCATGGGAGAAAACTGCCCACACTCTGCATAAATGGCATTTAATGCTTAAAAAAAAAAAAAAAAAAAGAATCAGGGAATTCAAATAAAGCTTGGGCCAGGTTGGTTTTTTTTAGGGGCACTGCCTATAGACCTTCTGATGGGAGATGAAACAGTTCTGAGCCCTTCCCCAGCCCATGTATTGATTGCAATAAATAAGCAAATCTATATATAAAGTTGCATCATCACTGGAAGCCCTGGAAACAAAAGCTTATTAGCTGTCTGCCAGGGCTGCTGAATTACCTCGCCTAGCAGCAGCAGGGCCAGCAGCTTCCAAAACGCTCTTGGGGATAACAAAACCAACAAAAATCACAGCGGGGAATGGGTAGCAGAGGCTGGGAAAGCTTCAGAAGGCTAAAAAGCACCAAACCCCTCTCTTCGATTAAGGAAAGGATAAGAAGTCACCGAAATGGGTGAGTTCGCGGGGCAGAGGATGACTGTCTTGTGACTGCAGGACGAGGGGGCCGAAGAGGAGATGCTCCGAGCCCAGCCGGCGCTTGCTGGCGCCCGCGGTTAAGCTCAGCTCAGCAAGGTCGCGCTTAAGCCTTCCCCAGCCCATCATCATCACCACCACCGCCACCACGTCCACCCACGTCTTGCCAGGAGACAGAGACACGCGTCTCATCGGCAGTGGAGACGAGGAGCCAACGCTTCCCCTCTCACTTCCTAGAGCTCCCCTGGGAAAAAGAGGCAGGAAAAGGCTCGGGCCAGCCAAAGTCCCTTCCTCCAACTCATCATCTCCCCCCCGAGCCGCGCACGGGAGCCTTCCGCTGCTGCCAGAGCCCTGCACTGCGCCGCTTCGGCTCCCCTAGCCCCGGCGCTGCTTTGGCTCCCCACAGCCCAGAGGCTGCTTTAGCTCCCCACAGCCCCGCACTTACTTCGGCTCCCCCCAGCCCGGCGCGCCCGCTTCGGCTCCCCGCACACCAGGAGCTGCTTTAGCTCCCCCAGCCCCGCGTCCGCTTCGGCTCCCCGCAGACCAGGGGCTGCTTTAGCTCCCCCAGCCCCGCGCCCGCTTCGGCTCCCCGCAGCCCAGGGGCTGCTTTAGCTCCCTCAGCCCCGCGCCCGCTTCGGCTCCCCGCAGACCAGGGGCTGCTTTAGCTCCCTCAGCCCCGCGCCCGCTTCGGCTCCCCGCAGCCCAGGGGCTGCTTTAGCTCCCTCAGCCCCGCGCCCGCTTCGGCTCCCCGCAGACCAGGGGCTGCTTTAGCTCCCTCAGCCCCGCGCCCGCTTCGGCTCCCCGCAGCCCAGGGGCTGCTTTAGCTCCCTCAGCCCCGCGCCCGCTTCGGCTCCCCGCAGACCAGGGGCTGCTTTAGCTCCCTCAGCCCCGCGCCCGCTTCGGCTCCCCGCAGCCCAGGGGCTGCTTTAGCTCCCTCAGCCCCGCGCCCGCTTCGGCTCCCCGCAGACCAGGGGCTGCTTTAGCTCCCTCAGCCCCGCGCCCGCTTCGGCTCCCTGCAGCCCAGGGGCTGCTTTAGCTCCCTCAGCCCCGCGCTTGCTTTGGCTCCCCCCAGCCCAGGGGCTGCTTTAGCTCCCCCAGCCCCGCGCTTGCTTCGGCTCCCCCCCAGCTCGGAGCCTGCTTCGGCTCCCCCACATCCCAGGGGCTGCTTCGGCTTCCCCCAGGCCCGCGCCTCCTTCGGCTCCCCCAGCCCAGAGGCTGCTTTAGCTCTCCCAGCCCCAGGGCTGCTTCGGCTCCCCCCAGCCCCGCTGCACTCCACTCCTCCCTTCGCCGCTACGTGAGAAGTGTTTTGAGACGCCGATGGGCAGGGAACGCCGCAGCAAAAGGGATGCGAAAGCCACGACTGCTGCCGAGCTCTGCTCCCGGCTCTGCCCTGCCCGGCTCGATTTCAGGATATGAAAACCTCAATGGAGGAGGAGAAGGTGGAGGAGGAAGCTCATCTATAAGCAGAAGGGCGGCAAAACACCCGGCTCGGAACTCACAGCGGGGCCAACCCACAAGTCACGTCGGAGGATTTTGGGGTAGGGGGGATAAAGCGAAGGTTACGTTTAGGAAAATTCCAGAAAGAAATATCGACCGGCTCCGGCTCCGGGGCAGGGGGGGAGCGGCGCTCCCGGCAAGGTCCGGTGTGCCGGGCAGCGAGCGAGCCGCTGGGGGGGCAAACCCGCGCTCCAAACCGGGAACACCTCGCCCAGACGCGTTGGGAATCGTTAACCGTCCTTTAACGGCGTAACGGGACGGGCGGGACGGCGCTGGCTGCCAGCCGGTGCCGTCATAGTGCCCATCGTTGTGGCGTCGGGGCCGTTTCGCAGCTGAGGAGGGGATGTCGCCAGCCCGGGGCCCCACCGGTGACACCGGGCACACTCCGCCAGATAACATCTGCCCCCTCCCAGCCTGCTTTTTCCGCGTCTCGTGTGTCCGACCCAACCCCACAACGGCTGTAAATGGCACCGGGGGAAGCGGGGGAGGGGGGGGGGAGGACGGAAGGCCAGAACCGGCAGCCCCGCTGCCCGCTCTGCCCTCCCACGTGTGGGGCAGCCCACGGCAGCCACGACCGGCCGCCGCCGAGCCGCCCCGCCCCGCAGCCTGCGCCCACGGCTCCCTCGGAAAGCCCGGTCACGGGTGGGGGCTGGTGACGGGTGGGCCCGACCATCTTCACCACAACGGGAACGCGGGGCGTGAGGGGCCCTCCGTCGCCGGAGGGACTCGCCCTCCTTCACCACCGAACAAAGGCTCTCGACCGGCTCCGCGGCAGCACTGGGGACACTACTGAGGGCTTCGCCTGACGCTCAGGGGTACGCAGTGATCCCGCGCCCGCCGCTTCACACACACACACACGCACGCACTCCCGGAGGCCCCCGCCCCGCCGCCGCTTTCTCACCTGGGTGTCGGGGCGCGGCGCATCCCGGCGCCGCCGCTGAGAAGGCTCCCGCGGAGGCGCTGCCGAGGACGGGGAAAGCCGGGGAGGGGTGCGGGGAGGGAGGGGGAAGAGCACCTCCCGCTCCCGGCGCCGCCGCTGCCGCCGCCCGGGCGCTGCCCGACTGTCCGCGCGCGCTCCCCGTCAGCCGCCCGCCCGCGCGCGACCGAGAGGGGCGGGGCAAGCAGGCGTGCGCCAGGCGTGCGCCCCGCCCATCGCCCCGTCCCCTCTTGGCCGCGCCCCCACGCTCCGCCCACCCCCTCCCGCGCATGCGCGCAGCCCGAGCCCGCCCCGGCCGTTACGCCGCGAGTCCGGCAGCTGTACGGCAGCGCGCAGCAACAGACCGGCGCCGGTGCCGCGGGGGGCCAGCGGGCTGCGATCTACAGGTGAGAGCCGGCGGGAAGGGTCTGGCCAGGCCCGGCTGGCCTTGTCAAGGCGACAGCTGCGTCGGTAGGACCGCGGTGACGGTTGTGCTTGGTGGGCGCGCACGCCGCAGTCGCTGGGGGGTCTGTGCCGGGCCCGGAGGCTTCAGCGCACGTTTTGAGGGGGAAGTGGTTAAAATCGTGGAAAGTGGAGCTGGGTTGTGGGTACCAAGTGTTGAGCAGGAGCTGCCTGGACATGCCTTGACCTGAGTAGGCTCGCAGGAAGGGTTGCTACCGGCTGGTCCGGGGACAGGCCCTGCTCCGGTTTTGACCCCAGTCCCGCCAGCTCAGGCGAACCTCTCTCCTCTCCCCTTAACTCCCATTCACTTCCACAGAAGCAGCAGCGGGGCTGAGCGAGCTCTGCCAAGGGAGCTGCTCCCGTACTCTGATCTCGACTGGCACCGACTGCCAGCCCCTGGGAGAAGCTGGGGGCCAAGCGCTTCGCACCGTGGGTTGTGTCTCCACTGTGCCATGGCAGCCTCAGCCCCATCCTCTGCCCCAGAGTCCTTCTCGGGATTCAATTCTTGTGGCCTTTAAGTCTTTCAGGCAAATAATGCTCCCTCCCAGTGCTTCTTACTACTGTCAAACACACTCCTGCTTGAAGCAGGTGATCCATCGGCGTCCAGCTGTGGTGAGCAGAGGTCCCCTCGCTGCTTCTGGCAGAAGCTCGATGCCACCTCTCACCCTCAGGTGTTCAGCTCATCTGAGCTCTTTCCCTCATCAAACTCGGTGCCTTGCCCAGCCCCATCCTAGGGAGCAAAATGCATTCGACTGAGTAGCGTTTGGGGTAGTTCCTGCAGCTTTTGGCTTACTGCCCCATGAAACGTGGTGAAACAGCCAGAGAGGGTTCTGGAGCTGTGGAGAACAGCTGCAGGTGTGGGGAATCCCTTGGGAATGGGAAGGGTTATGGGTGCATACAGAAACTGGGAATGCTTTGGCTGCTGGGGCTTATGGAAGGTGCAAAAAAGGCTCTGTTTGAGTGTCCTAGGGGAGAGAAAATGGACAGGCTACAAAAACACTGCTTCTGTTTGACCAGAACACAGACAAAGGCTCTTCTGTCTCATCTGCTTGAGTTTCTTCTCTGGCAGTACACAGGCTGAGGTGCTTATAGAATCATAGAATGGTAAGGTTGGAAGGGACCTCAAAGATCATCTAGTTCCAACCCCCTGCTATAGGCAGGGACACCTCCCACTGGGACAGGTCACTCAAGGACTCCTCCAACCTGGTCTTGAACATGTCCAGGGAAGTTGTGGAGCACAGAAGACCTCCAGGGAGGTTGTGGAGCACAGAATCACCCAACGTGATCACGTTGGGTGATTCTGTGCTCCACAACCTCCCTGAGCAACCTGTGCCAGTGTCTCACCACCCTCACTGCAAACAACTTCCTCCTAACATCCAGTTTCAATCTGCCCTCTGCCAGTTTAAACCCATTGCCCCGTGTCTTGGCATTGCAAGACCTTGTCAATAGGTGCTTGTGGCCTAGCTCATGCTGCTGAGCACAAATTAACATTCCATGGCTGCTCTGACTACCATCAGCAACAACTGCTATTAAGAGTCCTGACACACTGCCTGAAAACTCTGTTTCCAGGAAAAGAGGATGGCCTGGTGCTGAAATCCTCAGGTCTTTTTCTCTTGATGGCTCTAAGGAGTTCAGCCAAGCTGCTGAAAACTTCTCTGTCCATCTCTGTCTTTCAGGTGGCTCTTTGTGTTTACCTCCATAGTCCTGAAATCTGGGACAGGAGAGTAGTGACACAGCACCTTAAAATGTTCACTCTGGATGTTCTCAGCACCTTTCATTTATTAAAGTAGGCTTGGGCAATCTGATTCATCCTTAATTCATGCTCTTTTTGCTCCATCCCTGCCTCTATGCTCATTTATTAGGGAGTTTCATTCCCTTCCTCTCAGGTGCTGCCTTCAGGCTGCAAGGCAACAACTATAGAAGAGTTAGGTTGGAAGGGACCTCAACGATCATCTCGTTCCACCCCCCTGCCATAGGCAGGGACACCTCCCACTAGTACAGGTCACTCAAGGACTCATCCAACCTGGTGCTGAACACCTCCCTGGGCAATCTGTGCCAGTGTCTCACCACCCTCACTGCAAACAGCTTCCTCCCCACGGCTCTCACACTCTGTATGTGCAGCACTGCTCTTAAACCACACAACAGAGAACTGCTCACAGGCCCCCAGCCATGCCCAGGTCACTCAGGGCCTCATCCAGCCTGGCACTGAACGCTTCCAGGGAGGTTGTGTGATCAAAGATCACATTGGGTGATTCTGTGCTCCACAACCTCCCTGGGCAACCTATGCCAGTGTCTCACCACCCTCACTGCAAAGACCTCATAGCAGAGGTTCTCCAGCCCACTGAGCATCTCCAGTGGTTTCTCTCCTCTCCACCCAAGGTTTTGCATCTGGTTCCAGTTCCATGCATGAAGATTTCTTCTTTGAATCACAGGACCAGAGGCTGGATGAGACCTTTGAGATGATCCAACCCACCAGCTCACAACCCCACCACTATCACCAAGCCGCATCCCTCAGCACCACATCCATGCACCTTTTAAGCACCTCTAGGGATGGAGACTCCACCACACACCCAAGCAGCCTGTGCCAGGCCTTGCCATGCCTTTCAGGGAAGAGATTGTTCCTAATGCCCAACCTTGGCACAACTTGAGGCTGTTCCCCCTCATCCTGTCAATTGTCAACTCCCACCTGGCTGCAGCCTGCTCTGACGTAGTTGTTAGAGGGTGCTGAGGTCTCCCCCTCAGCCTCTTCTTCTGAAGATGCATTTCCTGCAACCTTATTTTACTCCAAAGTAGTTTCTTAGAACTCGCTCACCCTGTCCTGGAAGTGAAAATGCTGAAATTGAACTTTCTGAGGGCAAAACCCAAGCCATGGAATGGCTTGGGTGCATTTCCAAAGCTAGTTGGAGCATCCTTAGATAGAATTTGTTGGGGTTGGAGAACCCTCCCAGACCATCCAGTCCAACACCAACCCAACCCCACCATGGACATCAAACCAGGGCCATAGCCACAGGGTTCTGGAACACCTCCAGGCATGGGCACTCCACCACCCACCTCCCTGGACAGCCTCTGCCAATCCCTGACCACTCTGGCACCAAAGACACTTTTCCTTCTCCCCAACCTAAGCCTCCCCTGGCACAATTCCAGGCCAGTTCCTCTCATTCTATCCCCTGAGCCTGGGCAGCAGTGCCCAAGCCCAGCTCACTGCAGCCGCCTCTCAGGGAGCTGTGGAGATGCTGGACTCCATCATCTCTTAACAGGAACTTAACTGCAGCAATGAGCAGCTCCTTTTCACCCTTGATGAGGCTGCAATTATTTCTGCTGAGGGTTTGGTTTCGTTTCTTGCAGCAAAGATGCTTCTCTGCAGGGAAGTGAGGTCCTCTGCAGCTGGGAAACCGGAAGGAGGCGCAGGCAGAGGTGGTCAAGGAGAGGGCACAGCTGGCACCACTTCGTGCAGCTAGCTGAGGGTCACCCTGGGTTGAGGAAGGTTGGCAAAGAGCAGAGGTGGGCTTGTATGGAAGCCTTGGACAGAGGAGCCTTCAGGTTCAGCTCACTGCCCCTTGGGATAGGACAAGGAGCAAAGGATGGAAGCTGCAGCACAGGAGGTTCCAGCTCAGCTTCTTGACTGGAAGGGTCCCAGAGCACTGGCACAGGCTGCCCAGAGAGGTTGTGGAGTCTCTTCCTCTGGAGCCTTTCCAGGTCTTCTGGATGTGTTCCTGTGTGCCCTGAGCTGGATTGCCTGGTCCTGCTCTGGCAGGGGGTTGGACTGGATGATCTCTTTGGGTCCCTTCCAACCCCTAAGCCTCTGTGATTCAGCAACAGAGAGGACTGAAGAGATGATCTCACCTCACTAGGAGATGAGAGGCCCTTGACTTGTTGCCATCACTGAGCACCATTTTTCCAAGCCAGAACTGAACTGTGCTGCTCCATCTCTCTTGCCTTGCTGACATTCCACTTGCAGTGCTGCTTTTGCTCTCATCCCCAGGGCAGGTGGAGATCCTTCCAAGAAGCTGAGGGGATTACAGAGCCTTGGCACAAATCCCAATCACTCATGTGCAAGTAAAATGAACAAGCAAGACTTGTTGGCAGCCTGCACCAAACGTTCCAGGCCTGCCTCAGTATTTATCTCTGTTTTCCCAAAAGCTGCTGAGCAGTGCCTGAGCCTTCAGCAGGCATATCCCAGCTGTGCCTGTAATCTGCAACTGGATTTCAACACCCCTCAGACACAGAGCTGCCCATGTGGAGGGTGTAGCCATGTGGGGGTTGGGCTCTCCTGCCAGGCAACCAGCAACAGAACGAGGGGGCACAACCTCAAGTTGTGCCAGGCTGGATGTTAGGAGGAAGTTCTTGGCAGAGAGAGTGATTGGCATTGCAATGGGCTGCCCAGGGAGGTGGTAGAGTGCCCATCCCTGTAGGTGTTGAAGAACAGCCTGGATGGGGCACTGAGTGCCATGGTCTGGTTGATTGGCCAGGGCTGGGTGCTAGGTTGGGCTGGGTGAGCTTGGAGGTCTCTTCCAACCTGCTTGAATCTCTGTGTGCACATCCTGCTTCCCTATGGATTCAACTCCAGCTGGGAGTTCTCCCACAAGAAAGCTGGGAAGGGACTTTTTAGGGTGTTGGGTAACCTGATCTAGTGTGAGGTGTCCCTGCCCTTGCAGGGGGGTTGGAACTGGATGATCTTTGAGGTCCCTTCCAGCCCTGACAGTTCTGTGATTCTGTGACTTTTTAGGGTGTTGGGTAGGGATAGGACTGGGGGGAATAG
>WBNM01027866.1:38049-49098 GCA_013399055.1 Ramphastos sulfuratus | reverse complement strand
GCTCACGGAATCCCCCCTAGCATCACGCCGCTCACGGAATCCCCCCTAGCATCGCGCCGCTCACGGAATCCCCTCTAGCATCGCACCGCTCACGGAATCCCCCCTAGCATCACGCCGCTCACGGAATCCCCTCTAGCATCACCTCTAGAGACAGATTATCTAAGTCCAGCCTCACTGCTGAAGCAGGGGCAGCCACAGCAGGATTGCAGTGGGAAGTCACAAAAGAAGAACCCAAATCCCTGCCAGAGCATTAACTTCTCATCCCAGGGCTATTCCAATACAGGGTCAGGTTTCCCAGGGGTAGAAAACTCCACTTTGGTCATTAAGTGCCCACAGAAGCCTCCCAGGACAGCAGCAGCCCATCTGGCATCACGAACATTCCTACACCATCAGGACAGCATTTGAGAGCCAGTGAGGAGTGGCACAAGAAGATTTCAGAAGGCTCTTCCCTCCTGCTTCATAAAATGTGCACCTTGCTGATTGAGGTTTCAAAGGAAAGCTAAACACAAATCACATCTGAGATCCACCTGCAAGAACTCAGTGGGAGAATGAAACAAACTGGAATTAGGAAAGTCACTTACAGAGTGCCAGGGGAGTGGGGGTGGGAATGATGATCCAAGTCCAACCCCTGCTGCTAAAGCAGGGCAGCCACAGCAGCTTGCCCAGGATGGCAGTGCCCAGGTGGGGTTGGAAGCTCTCCAGAGAAGGAGACTCCACAGCCTCTCTGGGCAGCAACAACTTGGTGGGAAAGGGAAAGCAAAGTGGAATTAAGAAAGTCACTTACAGAATGCCAGGGGGGTGGGAAGGGACCTCTGGAGATCATCCAGTCCCAACCTCCCCTGCCAAAGCAGGGCAGCCACAGCAGCTTGCTCCAGAATTGCAGTGCCCAGGTGGGGTTGGAAGCTCTCCAAAGGAGACTCCACAACCTCTCTGGGCAGCCTGTTGCAGGGCTCTGTCACCCTCACACTAAAGAAATTTCACAGAACCATAGAATCAGTCAGGGTTGGAAGGGACCACAAGGATCATCTAGTTCCAATCCCCTGCCATGGGCAGGGACACCCTACCCTAGATCAGAGCCTCAATTTCTCCTTATAATGGAACCTCCTGGGTTCCAGTTTGTGCCTGTTGCCCTTCGTGCTGCCCCTGGGCACCACCGGCAGCAGTCTGGCCCCACTCTCTCGCCCCCCACCCTTCAGCTCTTGCTGAGCATTGCTCAGCTCCCCTTTCAGGCTGCTCCTTTCTGGGCTGAACAGCCCCAGGGCTCTCAGCCTTTCCTCAGCATTTCAGGAGGAAAGGTCCCTCCTGCATCTGCAGCTTCCAGACCCATTAGCTATTGGTCAGCACTGAGAAGGTTCCCCTCTGAGTCTGGGTGCTTCTAAGCCCACCCATGGGCAGCTCTTTAAGCACAGCTCACTCCAGGCCTGCTGTGGAGCTGCTGAGACTTTGGGATTTATTTATTCCATTTCCTTTCTTTTTTTTTTTTTTTTTTTGTACTGCTGGCTGCTGAAAAGGGTTTGCACCACAACCTTGGACAGAGTTTTGCGTTCCCTAAGGTAGGAAGCTCTTCCAGATTCCATCGTGCTGCTGCCCTCCCTTCTGGGTGACTCTCACTGCCTGGCATCTCTGGCAGCCACACACAAACAGTCATTAAGAGTCTCTGGGCCTTGGGGAGGCAACCTCAGCCCCTTCNGTGTTCAGCACCATGTTGGACGAGGCCTTGAGTGACCTGTACTAGTGGGAGATGTCCCTGCCTATGGCAAGGGGGTTGGAACTGGCTGATCTTTGAGGTCCGTTCCAACCTTCCCATCCTATGATTCTATGATTACACAGGCAGCAGGCTTCAGCACACATGTGCCATGGATTTTAGAGATCAATTCCCCTTTAATTTATGCATACCTGGCCAGGAAGGACTTCTCCATGATTTGCATCGCACCGAGAAGCACAAATCTTGCTTCTTCCTACTATGCAAGCAACACAACAGATGCCATTCCCCACCCTCCCCCAATCATAATGAATAATTAGTGTTTTATCATGAGTCACATTGCAGTGATCCTATCACTATTAGCTTTCACGTGCTGCTGGAAGAAGCCCTAAGCTGTTTTCACGCTGCCTTTGCCACAGATGAGGGAAGGGTGAGGCCAAACCAGCTCCATGTCACCACTGGCCCCAGCCACCACGGTTTGAGCTGTGTGCTGGCAAGGAGGGAAGCCCTCTGATGGTGCCTGGCAAGCAGCTGAGGAGCTGAGGCTGGCAGATGTGAGAGCAAAAGGAAAAAGTGGGATGGGTGCAGTGGGTTTAGATCGAGTTTCGCTTTGGAAGATCTCGTCCTAAGTCCTAGTGTGGTGCCAGCAGGTTTGTGGTGGTTACTGAGCAGCAGCAGCACCTCTGCGCAACCTCTTTCTTGAATCATAGAATGCTAAGGTTGGAAGGACCTCAAGGATCATCTAATTCCAACCCCCGGCCATAGGCAGGGACACCTCCCACTAGTACAGGTCACTGAAGGCCTCCTCCAGCCTGGCCTTGAACACCTCCAGGGAGGGTGTGGAGCACAGAATCACCCAATGTGATCTTTGATCGGTCTTCTCCCAGGCGCATCCTCACTCCCTAATTCTGTCTTTCAGCCGTCGAGGTCTGCAGGAGCGCAGCAGCCTGGCCCCGCGCGCAATGGAGGACCCTGTGGTTCTCAGCTACATGGACAGCTTGCTGAGGCAGTCGGACGTGGCCTTGCTGGACCCCCCCAACTGGCTGAATGACCAAATCATCGGCTTTGCCTTCGAGTACTTCGCCCACCACGAGTTCAAAGCCTTCTGGCAGGAGATCTGTTTCATCAGCCCCGAGGTGGCGCAGTTCATTAAGTGGGCCGACAACCCGCAGGAGGTGGGCATGTTCCTGCAGCCCCTGCAGCTCCACGGCAAGAAGCTGGTGCTCTTCCCCATCAACGACAACTCCAACCAGCTGGCCGGGGGCACCCACTGGAGCCTGCTGGTTTACTACGGCGACAAAGACTGCTTCAGCCACTACGACTCCCGCGGCACCTACAACGCCACCCACGCCAAGCGGGTGGTGGAGAAGGTGGAGCTCTTCGTGCGCCCCAGCACTGGCAAAACCATCCTGGTGGAGGAGCTGAGCCCGACCCAGAAGAACAGCTACGACTGCGGGATGTACGTCATCTGCATGGCCGAGGCCATCTGCCGCCGCTACTGCGAGGACGACACCGAGCCTTGGGTGCGCCTCCTCAACCCCTCCTATGTCACGCAGAAGAGAGCAGAGTGGAAAGCTCTCATTGCTAAGCTGGCACAGAAGTGATGGAGGTGCAGCTCCTGCTCCACTCTCCTCCTCCTCCCTCCCGTTGCTACTACGCCGACAACTCCAAGCCTTGGGTGCGCCTCCTCAACCCCTCCTACATCACACAGAAGAGAGCAGAGTGGAAAGCTCTCATCGCTAAGCTGGCACAGAAGTGATGGAGGTGCAGCTCCTGCTCCACTCTCCTCCTCCTCCCTCCCACCGCTAGTACGTCGACAACTCCCAAGCCTTGGGTGCGCCTCCTCAACCCCTCCTACATCACACAGAAGAGAGCAGAGTGAAAAGCTCTCATTGCTAAGCTGGCACAGAAGGGATGGAGGTGCAGCTCCTGCCCCCCTCTCCTCCTCCTCCCTCCAAAAACTAAACCAGCTTCCTTCCCCTGGCTGCCAGGCAGCACCCCCTGCCCAGTGCCTGAGGATGATCAAGGCCAGGTTGGATTGAAAGTGGATGTTAGGAGGAAGTTGTTTGCAGTGAGGGTGGTGAGACACTGGCACAGGTTGCCCAGGGAGGCTGTGGAGCACAGAATCACCCAACATGATCACGTTGGATGATTCTGTGCTCCACAACCTCCCTGGAGGTGTTCAAGGCCAGGCTGGACGAGGCCTTGAGTGACCTGTCTCAGTGGGAGGTGTCCCTGCCTATGGCAGGAGGTTGGAACTAGATGATCCTTGAGGTCCCTTCCAACCTTACCATTCTGTGATGCCCACATGCAGGATTGTCCCAAAGAAGAATGTAACCCCCCCCACCTCCATCATGGCTACAGCTCACCCCACACACAGCCTCCTCCCTCTTGGAAAAGCCTTTGAACTTCTAACCAGAGCAGTCACTTTGAGAGCAAAGAAACCTTCCTCTCCATGGGGAAAACTGACATTGATCCCTGGGGGGGGCAAAGTGGGTTGCTGAAGGCAAGCAGCCTGCTCACATTTGGTTCTCCTTGCTCTCTCCCATCACCTACTGAAGCAGAGAAGCTGCTGAAGGAGGCAGGTCCTTGCCTTTGCCCTGGCAGGGCAGGTGCCCACCTTTACCTAGCGTGGCCTCCGCTGGCCACAGGCATCGCTATCTGAGCCTGCTTTAGCAAACCTCCTCTCAAAAACAAAACTCCCCACCAGAGTGCTTTCTGGTGGCTGTTTCTCCTTTGTGGGCTTTGAGCAGTCTGGGATTCAGCAGCAAGAAGGTTTTTCTTTTTACCCTTGAAAAGCCAACACCTAGGTGTGGATAATGTCAAAAGGTGCAGCTCCAACAGAAACAAGAGTGGGGCAAAAAACGAACCCAAGGTTGCTTCAGGTGGGTGCTCCTAGGCTGGACCCTGACAGCAATCTTGGGGTGGTTGGTTTTTTTTTTGGTCCCCCCACTTTTCTTGGCTGTTGTTACAAATGAAAAGCTGCCTGTGGAGTTCTGGGAGATTGCTAGGAAGCTGAGAAACCCAATTCTAGGAAAAAGAAACTTCCCGGAGGTGAGCAGTGCCACTGCCTCTTTGAAGTTTGTCTCCTTTCATGCTGATTTCTTTTTTCAGGTCGCCTCCACTGGGGGAGGGTTCGGCAGCACTCAGTGGCTGCTTCCTCCAGCACAAAACCAGTTCTGTTACTTGAGAAGGGGAAGAAAGGAAAAAAAAAAAACGAAACACTTAACCCAACACACCAGGGAGAACAAAAGGGACGGAGTTTGAGGTCTAAAAGCCAAAGATAACTGCAGTCTCCTTGAAGCCCGAGAAGTGCTTAATGGAAAGTCTTTTCCTCCCTTGCTGGCTGCTGGCTGGGATCTCAGAGCAGATCCTCTCCTTCAAAGACAGGCTGAGCACAGTGGGGAAAATAACAATTCAAATGAGATGTCTTTGCAGGATAAGGAAACATCTCAAATCTTCGTGAGAAAGCCAAGAGGAGGTTGCTCAGGTGGTGTCTGGAAGAGCAGCCACACCCCAGTGCAAAAGCTGGATCAGAGAAACCCCAAGCTAAGTGTGACCCCTGGCAAAGAAAAGGATTGGGGTTCCCCCAGCAGCCTTCACACTGCCAGCCCAGGCCCACAGCACAGCCCCGAGGGGATGAGCTGCAGGAAGATTCCTTTCTTGCTAAGAGAAAGGTGAGCAGCCATGGCCCAGGCTCTTCCAAAACACCCAGGGAGGAGTGAAACAAGGACTGGAAGCCTTCCCCTGCTTCCCAGGCTGCCCAGAGAGCAGTGCAGCTGCTGGGCCACAGTAGCCCCCAGCAGAAGCCCTCCCTGGAAGACCTTTTCCAACACTTCAGTGGAGCTGAAAATACAGGAGTGGGTTGGAAGGGGATTGAGCTGCTCACCAGAGGGGATCAATTCACTTTGGACTCTGGGGGGCTTTGCCAGAGCAATGTCACTGCCACAGCCAGGCCCAGAATAAAACTCAAACCAAACCAGGCACTTGTTGTTGTTGTCCCATCCCTCACATAAGTTCCTGCTGCTGCTTGCTTGGGCAGCAGTGGTTGTGGCTCACACACAGTGCCCTGCTGTGGATGTTCCCTCACTGGAGGTGTTGAAGGCCAGCCTGGATGAGGCCTTCAGCATCCTGGGCTGGTGGAAGATTGAAGATCATCTAGTTCCAAGCCACCCTCCATGGACAGGGGCCTTGGAACCAGATGATCTTAAAAGCCCCTTCCAACCCAACTCATTTTATGAATGCCTTGAGCAACCTGTGCTGGTGGGAGGCGTCCCTGCCCATGGCAGGAGGTTGGAACTAGATGATCTTCAAGGTCCCTTCCAACCCAACCCCTTCTGTGCTTCTATGAATTTATGAACCTGAGCAGAAATTGCCCAGAGAGAGCCAGCAAGCTGAAGGACACCACACCTTGTGTGCTAGGGATGCAGCCCTAAAGGTTGATTTCATAAAACCATGGAATGGTTTGGGCTGGAAGGGACCTTCAAGCCCATCTAGTTCCACCCTGCCATGGCCAGGAACACCTCCCAGCAGAGCAGGTTACTCAAAGCCTCACCCAAACTGGCCTTGAGCAGCTCCAAAGAAGGGACATTCACAACCTCCCTTATTTTGAGAGCTCGACTGGGGCTGGAGTGGTTGGAAGACAGGATGCTGGGTGCAGCAGCTGTGGGGGGTGGCACTGGACGGCAGGGGCTCTGCTGTCCCATGAGCACTCTGTGCTGAAGGACAGGGCAGGGCTGTCCCAGCCAGCAAGGTTTGGATCTCAGGAGGTTTCCTGTACCTGTGGTTTTTCCATGGCATTGCTGCACACAAAGGAAGGCAAATAAGCACGAGCAGGGCGGTGCCAGCAGAGCAAACACCAACGGGCTGCAAAACAGCCAGAGCCTTGGACATGGCTCCCAGCAGCAGGGACAGCCCTGCCCTGCCCAGACCGCACCAGCAGCTCACCCCTTGGCTTCTTCAGACCTCCTCTATATCAGCCAAGGTTCCTCCGGACCTCCTCCGCGTCAGCCGAGGTTCCTCCGGACCTCCTCCGCGTCAGCCGAGGTTCCTCCGGACCTCCTCCGCGTCAGCCGAGGTTCCTCCGGACCTCCTCCGCGTCAGCCGAGGTTCCTCCGGACCTCCTCCGCGTCAGCCGAGGTTCCTCCGGACCTCCTCCGCGTCAGCCGAGGTTCCTCCGGACCTCCTCCGCGTCAGCCGAGGTTCCTCCGGACCTCCTCCGCGTCAGCCGAGGTTCCTCCGGACCTCCTCCGCGTCAGCCGAGGTTCCTCCGGACCTCCTCCGCGTCAGCCGAGGTTCCTCCGGACCTCCTCCGCGTCAGCCGAGGTTCCTCCGGACCTCCTCCGCGTCAGCCGCGGTTCCTCCGGACCTCCTCCGCGTCAGCCGAGGTTCCTCCGGACCTCCTCCGCGTCAGCCGAGGTTCCTCCGGACCTCCTCCGCGTCAGCCGAGGTTCCTCCGGACCTCCTCCGCGTCAGCCATCTACACCCACAGACTGGCTCACTGTTGGCTCTAAGCAGAGCCCCAAGAGATGCCAAGTGTCGTGTCACCACAAGAGGTGCCAAGGTAGCTGTCACCACTGTCACACACCAGTGCTAGGCTTGGCATGGGGACAAGGGACTCCACACCTCTGTAGAGCACCCAAAACCCACCAGGCTGGGCACATGAGACCAAAGGAAATCCCCAATCTTCAACCTCTAAACTTCAGTTGGGAGCCAAAAGCTCCAGTTTGAGGTTGAATCCATTGGGCACCAACTTGTTTAGAGGCAAACAACCTCCCCCAAGCCCATTTCTGAAGCCACACTGGCAAAAGGCCCCTGTGGGGACAAGTGATGGCAAGATGGCATCTGCTGGGCCACCCACACAATCAAAGGCCTCAACAGGCCTGGGGCACTGGGGCTTTGAAGGAGCAGCTGCCATAGGTTGGCCAGACCCCAGATCACCACCCCCTCAACACCTCAAGGTGTTGAATCTCACCCCCCAAAACTGGGGTGACACCATCCCAGTGCCCACCACCTGCTGTGCCGCTCAGGTGGGGCCATTTTAGTGCGTTCTGCTACCACGGGCCGGGCGGAGGGGAGGCAGGATTTGGGTTGCAGATGCGCAGGGAGGAGCAGGAGGAGGAGAACTCGGGCAGGGACCACTGTCCGCAGGCACCGTGATCGTCCCCGGGGGGCCCTGCCGCAGCCTGTCACATTGCAGTCTCTGCTGCCGCCTAGTGGAGAAACTTCAGCATTACACCTGGAGCATCCCCGCCCTGGGCTGCCCTCCCGAAAGTTCCTCCCTGCACCCTCAGCCTGGTACCTCCTCACGGCATGGCCGGGTTTGGGTTGTAAGGGATCTTAAGTATCATCGAGTCCAACAACCCTGCAGGGGGACATCTGCAATTAGGGCAGATTGCTCAGAGTCCCAACCAACCTGACCTGGGCTGGTTCCAGGCATGGGACATTCTCCCTCCTCTCTGGGCAGTCTGGGCCAGTTTCCTTGCAGGTTTGAGACTGGTTACTTGGTTGTAGGAGGCACTCGGGCACACCTCAGTGGAGCTGGGCCTAATGTCACCGTTGGCATCAGCAAGGGATGGACAGGCCTAGGTTCACTTGGAGGCATTGTGAGGTCTCCCTCCTTGTGCCCACAGGGCCTGGTGCCTCCACAGCAGGACTGTCTGGTGTGGAGAAACAACAGTGAGCACCCACCAGCCTCCCTCCAGCGTGACACCAGGGGCCAAACAGCCCCAGGCTCCCCAGCACTGGCACAAAAGGAGAACAAGTTGATGCCAGCCATCCCCAAGTCCACACAATGTCTGTCCTCATGCAATCCAGGTCCTGAGGATACAACCAGTGAAGGGACACTGAGACAGCAGACTCTGGGGTGCCTGTTTACGGGTTGGCAGGCTGGCACCATCAGAGGGACACCACTGGCAGCAGACAGGGACCTGCTAGAAAATCCTGGGGTTTATTTCCTTGGAAAAGCCGTTGGGAGCCTGGGCGAGCAGCGAGCTCTTCCCCAGGGCCTGGGGGCTTGGCCCCATCAGCACTTGCAGTTCCCAAAAGAACCGGGAAAGAAAACCAGAAGGAATCAGACAGGTCTCGTGTGCCCCAGCACGCCCCCAGGGGCACTGATGCCAGGGGACAAAGGCAGCCTGGCAGCAGGGTTCAGGTGAGCCAGGGCACGGAGATGCTGCGATGCAGGGCGCCAGCAGGTGCCAGCCACGGGCTCCTTCTGCTTGAGGAGGTGAGCAGGGCTAAGGAAGCCTTGGTCAGGCAGCGCTGCCACGGCAGGTCCCCGGCAAGGAGCTCTGCTCTGGGAGACCCTAAAGT
Organism: Ramphastos sulfuratus; assembly: GCA_013399055.1. Taxonomy (NCBI): domain Eukaryota; kingdom Metazoa; phylum Chordata; class Aves; order Piciformes; family Ramphastidae; genus Ramphastos; species Ramphastos sulfuratus. The sequence goes on along the minus strand of WBNM01027866.1, from coordinate 40,082 downwards.
GCTTTGCAGGGGACACAGATGCACCCCAAAGTGGCCCAATGCTCCAGGAGAAAAGGGCTGGATGCTGGTACAGAGCTGGGGAGGGGCCTGGACTACAGCCTCACTCTTGGGTGCTTGGGGTAGTGATCCCCCACGAGGCTGCTGGCCCCTTCCTCCCCATGCCCACAGAGCCCTGTGGCTGGGGTCCCTCTCCTGCTCTGGCCCTGGGGGTACACAGATGGGGACAAGGAGAGTGGGGGTCAGCCCAGAGCTGCTGCTACTCAGCAACAGCAGCTCACCCACACTTCTGGGGGTTCCTGGTGAGCCCAAGGGCATCATTTGAGAAGAGAAGCCCAAGTCTGGAGTACAAAGAGGTGCCCATTTTAGCACCCAGTCTGACTGCTCAGTGGTCCCAAGCCATCATCCAGTGCTAGGGCACAGCAGCGTCCCAGGGAGCAAACGGGCTGCCAGTGGGACAGGGGGTTGGCACCAGTGCCCAGGAGCCAGGTGGGTGGTTCCCAGCAGGGAAGGAGAAGATACTTGGTCCCATTTTACCAGCCAAACGAGTGCTGGGTCAGGTGCCAACAGCCACAGCCAGGAGGCGTGCCAGGATCTCTGTGCTGGTTGCCACCCTCTGGACATCCGTCCTCAGCCAGCACCAGGGTAACAGTCACCTGCAAGCAGAGAGCAGTGTAAGATGGGGTGAGCACTGCAGGGGCACCAGACCCTGTGGGCATCAGGGACACCCCCCCCACAATGTCCCCAACCCAGGGGAACCCATCCCCTGCTGATGCCCATGGTGACATTAGGCCCAGCTCCACCGAGGTGCCCAGGTGCTTCCTACAGCCAGGGAACCAGCCCCAAACCTGCAAGCAAACAGTGGTCCAGGCTGCCCAGAGAGGTGGGAGATGCCCCATGCCTGGAACCAGCCCAGGTCAGGTTGTTTGGGACTCTGAGCAACCTGCTCCAGTTGAGGATGTCCCAGGGGTTGGGTGGGATGGCCTTGAAAGGTCCCTCCCAACCCAAACCCAGGCTGTGATTCTATGGAAACCCTTTCCCAAAGGCTGAAGGTCTCAGAGCCAGCAGAGCTGTCCCTGCTCACCTCAACCAGCAGTGGGGCCAGCAGAGCTGTCCCTGCTCACCTCAACCAGCAGTGGGGCCAGCAGAGCTGTCCCTGCTCACCTCAACCAGCAGCTGATGGCACCATGTACTGCATGGGGACAGCACTTTGGGTCTGCCATCAGCCATAGGAGATGCTGGAGCTGCTCTGCTATGAGGACAGGCTGATTGAGTTGGGACTGTTCAAGTCTGAAGAGAAGGCTTCAAGGAGACCTTCTTGTGCCCTTCCAGTATCTGAAGGGGACTACAGGAAAGCTGAGGAGGGACTTTTTAGAGTGTCAGGTAGGGATAGGACTGGGGGGAATGGAGCAAAACTAGAAGTAGGGAGATTGAGATTGGATGTTAGGAAGAAGTTCTTCAGCATGAGAATGGTGACAGACTGGCACAGGTTGCTCAGGGAGGTGGTGGAAGCCTCGTCCCTGGAGCTCTTTAAGCCCAGGCTGGATGTGGCTCTGAGCAACCTGCTCTAGTGTGAGGTGTCCCTGCCCACGGCAGGGGGTTGGAACTGGATGATCTTTGAGGTCCCTTCCAGCCCTGACAATTCCACGACTCTATGATGCCAACAGCAGGCACAGGAAAAGGGACAAAGCACCCCTGGGCCATCTATGGAGTACAGCGACATCCCCCACTCACACTGTGACCCACCCAGCCCACAAGTGTCCCCTGGGGCCCCTCACCTCCTGTGCCCACGGGAGAGGTAGTCCCGGTTCAGAGAGCAGAGCTGCTGCTCCAGCCGGAAGATGCGGAACGCCAGGTAGGAGGAGGACACCACCAGGAGGCAGATGCTGAGGGCAGAAGCACAGGCACTCAGCGGCCGGCCTGCAGGGGCACGGCCCCGGGGCTGCAGGGGCACAGGCACTCAGCGGCCGGCCTGCAGGGGCACGGCCCCGGGGCTGCAGGGGCACAGGCACTCAGCGGCCGGCCTGCAGGGGCAC
>WBNM01027866.1:4891-37829 GCA_013399055.1 Ramphastos sulfuratus | reverse complement strand
GCTGGGCTGCAGGAGCACGGCCCCGGGGCTGCAGGGGCACAGGGGTTCAGCAGCTGGGCTGCAGGAGCACGGCCCCGGGGCTGCAGGGGCACAGGGGTTCAGCAGCTGGGCTGCAGGAGCACGGCCCCGGGGCTGCAGGGGCACAGGGGTTCAGCAGCTGGGCTGCAGGAGCACGGCCCCGGGGCTGCAGGGGCACAGGGGTTCAGCAGCTGGGCTGCAGGAGCACGGCCCCGGGGCTGCCCTCCCCAGGCTCCCCACCCTTTGGCCACCTCTGCCTGCTTACAGCACGATGAAGATCTTCAGCAGCTGGTAGTCCGAGGGTCTCAGCTCTGCCACGCAGCTCTGCTCCACCTCCAGCTCCTCCTCAGTGTTTATTGCACTTTCTGGAAGGTAAGCCCAGAGTGGGTGGATGCCAGGCAGATGCTTCTGTACCACTGGGAGCCCTCCAGCATCCAATGTTCCCAGGGTGGCACAGGGGACACTGAGGGCTCAGAGCTCTCGGGCAGAACTGCCCAGCCCAGCCCCAGGACTCCATCAGCAACTCCCACCCTTAACCCTGCTCATCTGCAAGGCAGAAACCCCCTCCACGAGCGTGGAGGAAGGATCAGCTCCTACTGATGAATCAAAAGTGCTGTGCAAAGGTGCAAAGGAGGACTTATTCCTGTGGAAGTTTGCATTTCATATCACAAATGAGACATTTCATGTAGATGGGCACCACCCCAGTGAGTGATGCCAGCTTAAACTAATGCTGTCATCTCCTCCCTCCCCCTTACATCTGTTCCTCAGCATTTGTTTGTGACCTGCTCACTACTAACACAACCTCAGCATGCTTTGGGTTAGAAGCCAGTTCCAAACCCCTGCCATGAGCAGGGACACCTCCTACTAGGCCAGGTTGCTCAAGATCCCAACCAAGCTGGCCTGGAGCCTCCACAGCTTCTCTGGGCAACCCATTACAGTGCCTCACCACCCTCATGGGGAAGAATTTCCTCCTAATGCCTGAGCTAAACCCAAACTTCTCCCAGTTTGAAGCCATCACCCCACCTCCTACCACTCCATGCCTTTGTCAGAAGTCCCCCTCCAGCTCTGCTGTAGCCTCCCTGAAACACTGCAGGGCTCTTCTAAGGTCTCCTTGGAGCCTTCTCTTCTCCAGGCTCAACAGTCCCAACTCTCTCAGCCTGTCTTCATAGGAGAGAGGCTCCAGCCTTTGATCATCTCTGTGGTCTTTGCTGGCCCCCATATCTCTGCTGTGCTGAGGACTCCAGAGCTGGCCCAAACACTGCAGAGAGGCTCAGCAGAGTGGAGCAGAGGAACAGAATCCCCTCCCTGCCCCTGCTGCCCACCCTGCTGGGCATCAGCCCAGCACACAGCTGGCACTGCACACTGCTGGCTCATGTTGAGCTTCTCATCACCCAGCACCCCCAAGTCCTTCTCCTCAGCACTGCTCTCTGTCCATTCTCTGCCCTCTGTGCTTGGGACTGCCTATCCCAGGTGCAGGACCTTGCAGTTGGCTTTGAGCCTTGAACTCAAAGGCAAAAATTACTCCAGAAAAAAATCTCCATTCATATGGAGATTCATCCTCCTGATGGAGGCCTGCAGGCAAGGGCACCACCCCCCAGCCCTCACCAGAGACCAGAGGCTCCTCGGAGGTGAAGGAGCTCTCCTTGGCACTCAGGCTGCTGACAGAGGCTCGGTGGATGCACTGGTAGTCAGCATCCGGCAGGGACAGCGACAGCGAAGCAGGTGACACCTTCCTCCACTTGCCCTCGGGGACAATCACCTCCTGTGGGAACAGCCCTGGGTGAGCAGTGCCAGCAGCCCTGCTGGCACCCACACCAGCACCGCGGGCACGCTGGGGCCACATTTGGGCTCAAAGCTTCGGGCATCGCCCAGCAGGTCCACACCACCACCCTGAAGGGGAGTAGCTCCTCCAAAATGGCCCCGTGGCGGGGGGGGGGCACTACTGCCACAGGAAGGCTCTGCCTGTGCACCACACAGCAGTCCCAAGGACCAGTTGCTGCCACCTTCACCCTCTGAAGCTCAGGGTGGTCACCTTGCATCCTTTGAGAGCCCCCTTGAGCACCCTGGGGCTCAGCACCCTGGTTCAGACACACCCCAGAAGGGTGCCAAATCAAGCAAGGTGGCAGCTGGCAAGGTTTCCTCCTCCAGAGTCCCCAGGGCTGGAGCTGCTGAAGAGCTACACCCTCAGGAGCACCAGGAGATGCTGCCAGCCTGGATTGCTCCCAATCTGACCCCTGAAAAGTGCCTTCCAGCCCTGAGATGTCACCAGACTGTAGAGGACATCCCACCCATTGCCTTCTGGCCCAATCTACAGAGCCCCTGGCCCCCAAAGGCCACCTCAACTGACACCTCCTCCAGCCAGCTTGATGGACAGGGCCTCCAGCCCACGGGGGGCCATTTGCTCAGCACCCTCACAGCACCCACAGCTCTGTGGCAGAGCAGAGGCAGGCACAGGCCACTTGAAGGAGAGGACACAGCCCCTGTGGGCAGAGCCTAGCCCAGCCATGCTCCCCTGGTCACACCATGCTTCAGCAGCCTTCTCCTCTAGCTGCCCAGCTGGGAGCCATCCCACCCACGCCAGGGGTTCTGGGGTAGCTCAACCCCATCTCCAGGCTGTCAGCCACGTTCAGGGCTGCCGAAGGCAGCAACGGGTGGGAGCAGGGCAGCAGCATGGTCCCATGAGCCCCTGGAGCTCCCCATCTGCACAGGGACCCTCAAGACCAACCAGCTGTGGTGCTTGGCCACAGGCCACCCAAACCACCCTCTCGACCCTCCCCTGTGTGTGCCAGGCTGGGCTACCCCCGAGGACGAAGCCAGGGAGCGACCTCTGTCGGCAGTGAGGGGAGAGGCCCAGGTCGGTGCCCTGCCAGCGGCTGCCAGCCAAACCTGAGCGTGCCAGGAGGGTGTCAGACCCACCAAGGGGGCCAGGCCGAGGCTCTCCTGCCCACAGCTCAAGTTCATGGGGGTCCTTCCCTTGCCCAGAGCCGCCCTGACCCTCACCAGCGACACGGCCTCAGGCTCCTCCGACAGCTCCTTCAGGCTCAGGCTCTTCTTACTGGAAACCTGCAGGGGGGAGAACAGAGCAGCTGCCGTGGGGCCACCTCTCCCCACTTCAAACACAAGCCACAGCGTTGCACTTTCTGGCAACACCCTGGAAAGCAACTGCTCAAAATCTGCAGGCATGGGGATGTGGGGGGGATGAAGAGCCAGCAGTGTGCCCAGGTGGCCAAGAAGGCCAATGGCATCCTGGCCTGCATCAGGAATAGTGTGGCCAGCAGGAGCAGGGAGGTCATTCTCCCCCTGTACTCTGCACTGGTTAGGCCACACCTTGAGTACTGTGTCCAGTTCTGGGCCCCTCAATTTAAGAAGGACATTGAGGTGCTTGAGCGTGTCCAGAGAAGGGCAACGAGGCTGGTGAGAGGCCTCGAGCACAAGCCCTGTGAGGAGAGGCTGAGGGAGCTGGGATTGTTTAGCCTGGAGAAGAGGAGGCTCAGGGGAGACCTTATTGCTGTCTACAACTACCTGAAGGGTGGTTGTGGCCAGCAGGAGGTTGCTTTCTTCTCTCAGGCAACCAGCACCAGAACAAGAGGACACAGTCTCAAGCTGTGCCAGGGGAGGTTTAGGCTCGAGGTGAGNGGGACACTGCAGTTTTGGGCTCCCCAGTTGAAGAGGGACAGGGATCTGCTGGAGGGGGTCCAAAGGAAGCTATGAGGGGGGACTGGAACATCTCTGCTGTGAAGGAAGGCTGAGAGCCCTGGGGCTGGTTGGTCTGGAGAGGAGAAGGCTGAGAGGAGATCTGAGCAATGTCTATCAGTATCTGAGGGGTGGGTGTCAGGGGGAAGGTGCCAGGCTCTGTGTGGTGGTGCCCAGTGATGGGACAAGAACAACAGGTACAAGCTGGAAGCCAGGAGGTTCCACCTCAATGTGAGGAGAAACTTCTTGACTGTGAGGGTGCTGGAGGCCTGGAGCAGGCTGCCCAGAGAGGTTGTGGAGTCTCCTGCTCTGGAGACTTTCAAGCCTCACTTGGATGTGTTCCTGTGTGCCCTGCCTTGGGTGACCCTGCTCTGGCAGGGGGATTGGACTGGATGGGCTCTGGAGGCCACTTCCAACCCCTACCATTCTGCGACCCCAGGCAGGGAACTGAACACTGTGCCCCAGCACCAGAAACCCTGCAGGGCTGTGGCTCACCAAGGGAAGCTGTGCCAGCCCTGCCTGGCTGTAGAGAGGATGAAAAGCAGAATGTCTGGGCCCAGCCCAGAATCAGTTTCCCAGTTTAGCCCCGGGGCTGAGTCCCTGAAGTGGCTGCAGAGCCAGCAGGCTCCCTCCTGGCTAGGGAAGGGCTCCAGCACCACTTCCCACCTGCTTCGGAGGCAGGGAGAAGAGGTCCTCACCATCTGCTCTCCAGCTGGAGGCCTGATGGGTGTCTTCTCCTCCCTCTAGGGCTCTGGAATTCAAATTCTCTTTCTTGACTTTGGACCCTTCTTCCAGCCCTTAAAAGCTTGGATGTGGGGAGTGGCAGAACTTGTCTTACTACCAGATTAGAAACAACTCAGGCACACGCCCTGGGATCCAGCAGGAACTCTGAGCTCTGCCACCCCCATCCCAGCTCTGCCTCCCCACTCCCTGACCCAGAAAAGGCCAGCGGCAGCTCACGGGGCTGAGACATGCCCAGGGCACAGCTCCTGCCCTGCTTCCCAGACTGAGGCTGGGAAGAGGCACTGTGGGGGTCGCTGGGAGGAGCCCAAAGCCTTGGAGGCTGCGGTGAGGAGCTCTGCTGCCCCCAAAGGCAGCCTGAGGGGTGAGCGCAGAGCCCTGCAGCCAGGGGATGCAGGGTGGGAGGTACCTGCAGGTGCGTGCAGACCCTCCTCAGGACGTCGTAGACACTGTCACGGGAGATGAGGGACACGAAGATGTACTGCAAGGGAAGGAGAGAGGCTGCTGCAGAGTGGCCCCCCCCAGCCTGAGTCTGCTTCTGCACAGGCAAGGGACAGGCAGAGACGTCCTGCCCTTGAATCCCCCTTCCTCCAGGAGCCACTGAAGGTCTCCCTGCCAGCATCTCCCTGCAGAGTTTCCCTGCTGTTATTTTTTGCTAAAACCTGGACCAGATTTTTTTTTTTGAGGCCAGCCTCACTTGGCTGCAGTTCCTGTGGAGCCTCCCATGCTCAGCCCTGAGGGATGCAGCAGCCAGCAGGGCTGGAAGCAAAGGAAAACATCCCCAGGGACTGGCAGGAGGGCACAGAGGGCAGCGCCCGGCACGGAGCCCACACCGTGGGCAGAGCAACTTTGCCAGCAGATCACATCCAACCAGCCCAGACCCTGCCTTCTGCCACCTCCTCCCAAAATCCTGCAGAGATAACTCCCTGCCGAGATCCCATGGGAATGAAACCCTTCCCAAAACCCCACAGGAGTTAACCCTTTCCCAAACCCTATCAGGAGTCACTCACTACCAAAAACAGGAATTGGCCCTTCCCAAATCCCACAGGAGTTAACCCTTTCCCAAATCCTATCAGGAGTCACTCACTACCAAAACCAGGAATTAACCCTTCCCAAAATCCCACAGGAGTTAAGCCTTTCCCAAAACCTGTCAGCCCCTTCCTGGCCCAGGATGGGCAATGCAGGCTGCCGCCAGCAGCAGAGGGGCAGGCAAGGGCTCAGACCCCAATTCCCAAGGTGACTGCAAAGCTGGAAATTCAGCACCCTCCACTCCAAGTTCTCCACCAGCCCCAAACCCTTCCCCTGCTCTCCTTGAAGGAGCTGAAAGGTTTTTCTCTGAGCCTGGCCAGGGGTTTGCCAGGCTCAGCTGAGTCTCACTTGGGCTTTGCCCTGACACCAAGTGAAATCCAGCAGGAAGGGCAGAGCCAGAATGTCTGGCCTGGCCAGGAGCAGCACTCACTTCCCAGCCAGCCCCTGTGGCTGCAGGGGCATGGGAATGAGGAATGGGATGGGTTGGAAGGGAGCTCAAAGATCACTCAGCTCCAACCCCCCTGCCATGGGCAGGGACACCTCCCACCAGCCCGGGCTGCTCAAAGCACTCATTTTTGAGTTGGGTTGGAAGGGGCCTTTAAGATCACCTAGTTCCAAGCCCCCTGCCCATGGAGGGTGGCTTGGAACTAGATGATCTTCGATATTCAATCTTCCACCAGCCCAGGTTGCTCCAGGCCTGGCCTTCAACACCTCCAGGGCCTCCCTGGGCAACCTGTGCCAGTCTCTCCCCACCCTCACTGGAAAGAATTTCTTCCTCCTCTCCACTCTCAATCTCCCCTCTCCCAGCTCAAAGCCATTGTCCCTCATCCTATCACTCCCAGCCCTTGTCCAAAGACCCTCCCCAGCTCTCCTGGAGCCCCCTCAGGTACTGTCCCATGCCCTCCAGCCCCAGCAGGCCGTGGCACCTTTCTGCTGGCAGTGGTGGTGATGGCCAAGCCGTTGGGCAGCAGCCGAGCTGTCTTGTGCTTCTTTATCAGCTGCACAGACACCACTGGGATCACCACCTGGTGGGCAAAGACACACAGGACAGAGCCATGTGAGCTCAGGGGGAAGAGTTCTTCACAAGGCACACAGCAGAGTTACACCCTAAGGACAGCAGCCACGTGGAGGCTGCCCCCTCCCTGCCCCTTGGAGCTGTTCAAGGCCTGGAGCGACTTGGGCTAGTGAGAGGTGTTCCTGCCCGTGGCAGCAGGGTTGGCACTAGATGATCTTGAAGGTCACCTCCCAGCCAAACCAGGCTGTGTCTGTGATTTGCCAGGGACAGCCTGGGTTGGTCAGAGGTCACAGCACCTCCCTCACGCTGAGCTCCAGAAAAGCAGCAAGGGCTGAGGAATCACAGAGTGTCAGGGGCTGGAAGAGATCTCCAAAGCTCAGCCCCTCCTGCAGAGCAGCATCACCCAGAGCAGATCACACAGGAACACATCCAGGTAGGTTTGGAATATCTTCAGAGAGGGAGACTCCACAACCCCCCTGGGCAGCCTGTTTCAGGCTTCTGTCACCCTCAAAGGGTAAAAATTCCTCTTCATGTTTACATAGAGCTTCCTATGCCTCAACTTTGTCCTACCATCGCCCAGCCAACCTCCTTAAGAGCCAGCAGGAGAGGCCTCCTCTGCAGGCCCAGAGAGGGTTAGGGAGAAGGCAGTCTGCAAACTGTGGCAGCAGCAGATCACTGAACCTTCCATCAGCCCTTGGGTTGAAGCAGCTGATACAAATAACACAGGGCTGCAGCCCACCAGTCAGCTCTGCCCAGGATCCCTGGCAGCTGGGAGCAGCTTGCCAGCCAGCCCCTGTGGCTGCAGGGGCATGGGAATCAGGAATGGGATGGGTTGGAAGTGAGCTCAAAGATCAGCCAGTGTCAACCCCACCCTGCCACAGGCAGGGACACCTCCCACCAGCCCAGGTTGCTCAAGGCACTCCTGGAATGAGTTGAGTTGGAAGGGACCTTGAAGATCATCCAGTTCCAAGCCCCCTGCCATGGGCTTTGCATGGAACTAGATGATCTTCAATCTTCCACCAGCACAGGTTGCTCAAGGCCTCATCCAACCTGGCCTTCAGCACCTTCACAACCTCCCTGGGCAACCTATGCCAGTGTCTCCCCAGTCCTTGCCACCTCAACAGGAAAACATCAGCTGGCAAGGCAAGAAGAACAGCCAAGAGAGATTCAAATCTTCTTCTACTCCCCCCAAACCCTTTGATCTTCCTTCAGATGCCACTGATGGCTTGGAGGTTTTGCACCAGAGAGATCTGGTTCCCCCAGGCAGCTGCAGCAGGCTATGGGAGCAGCAGGCACAGCCAGGCTGCCCCGGAGGTCTTTAGGTGATGGGTGGGATATAAGCTGTGAAACCAACAGGAGGAGGATGAGCTGCCTCCCTCCCCCCAACCCCCTTACCTTGATGTCCTTCCCAAAGAGGTTGGCATAGAAGCAGAGCCAGTTGGGGGAGATGTAAAGCCGCCCCTGGATCAGGATGTCCCTCTGGAGCGCGCAGGAGCAAACTGCGAGGCAGAGGGAGAGAGAGTAGGAAGGGGGCAGGGCGGGCAGCCTGCAGCCTCCTACCACCTCCCCCCACCCCTGCCCATCGCCGCTGGCCTCTCCACCCACCTTTCAGCACGCTCTCCTCCGTCGGGATGTCCTTGAACAGCTTGTGGTACTGGGAGTTGTACTTGCTAGCAGCCTGAAAACGAAGCAGAGCAAAGTTTTTTCCTGCCGAGAAGGCGACACCCACAAAAAAAACCCCAAACCAACCAAACCCCAAACCTCCTGCAACCCAACTCCTCCTCTCCCCGCACCCGGGAGCGCCGCAGCGGGGTCCCACCGGCCCCAAGGGCTGCAGGAGGGTTGGATGATCCCTGCCAGCGCTGTGCCATCCTCCCAGGCAAGCACTGCCCCTAACATCCAAGGAGGCTGCAGAGCCGCTGCCAGCAGCCGCTGCTCTCCCGGGCTCGGCCGCGGGCAGTTGCTCTCCCCCTCCTCCTCCTCCTCTTCCTCCTCCTCCCCCTCTGCGGGGCAGGATGACAGCACTTGCTTTGCGCCCATCGCGCCGCGCCATCCAGCTATTTATATTTCTGCTGCCTCTTCAAAGCCTGCCGGCAGCCGCGGCAGGTTGGCCCCAAAACGCTTCTGGGTGCCAGTTAAAGGCTTGCAACCGGCTCGGCACTTGGCATTGAACACGCTCCGTTAGCTAGTCCCGGTAAAAACGGGTCTGTGCCACCCCTGCCCCCGAGGAGGCAGCACCCGGGCGTGCTCCGGGCGCTCCCTGGGCATGTGGCAGTCCCCGCAGCAGTGCCCCCAGAATCTAGGGGGTGAAGGTGTCTGAGCAGGGCACCCAGCGGGGCTGGGCTGCAGGCTGAGCCCTCCCGCCCACGGGCACAAGGTCACTGCTGCTCAGCGCACCTGGGCACCGGATGAGCTGAGCCGTAAGAGGATCAAGGCTCAACAGCACCTGGGGCTGGCTTAGACACCTCCCCCCCAGAGAGATGCTGGGATGGCAGCGGGTGCCGGCAGGAGCGCTCCAGGGGGACATGGCAGTGGCTCTGAACAGGGCAACTAACACCCCACCCGGCCCCAGCACAGACCCCTTGCCAGCCCCAGCACAGACCCACTCACAGTCCCGGCACAGACCCACTCGCAGCCCCGCAACCCTCCCATATGCCTCTGAACCGGCCAAATGTTCTTCCTCTCCATCCTTTCCCAGGCAAAGCACCTCCCCCACTCTGCTCCTTCCTCTCTCCCAGCATCTCTGGTCTGCAGATGGACCAAAAAACTCTGCTCTGGGCAGGATCTGAGCAACCCAGCAGCTTCCAACGGATGGAAACTGAGCTGTTGGCAGTCAGGATTTCCACTTCCTCCTTTGCTCCAACTGGAAAATCCCAAAAGCGTTTGCAAGGCAGAGCATGAGCCATCCAAAATGGTCACCACCTCCCCAGCAGCCTCTGCCTTATACCAGGAGCCTTCACCCCCTGACAAACTTTGGCTCTAACCCCCACAGCCCATGCCCGAGAGCCTGGGTGGGCTCCTCTGAGGTCAGGCTACAAGGAACCAGCCTCTTACTTACCACTTCTCGGTGGCATTTCTTGATGTCTTCATCCTTCAGAGCTTCGTTCAGGTGGAGGCTGCAAGGAAAAATAATCCTCAGAATAGCAAAGAGCCCAGAGAGACCCCCGCCCAGGAAGCCACATTTGGGGTGTTTTGGTGATTGATGGCAATCAGGAACTGCTGAAGTTAAAGAATGGCTGCAGAAGAAGGGCTGTTCCCAGCGTGGGGCTGAGGGTGGGCACCCAAAAGGCATCCTAGCACCAAGGGAAAAGAAGTCCAGAGCTGCCCCCAGCAGCAGAAGGAGCTCTGGTGCATCAGTAGCTCCTCTAGAGCTAGATCAGGTTAGCACCGAGCAGCTTTGGCTGGGCCAAGGGTTCCCTAGGGAAAGCACAACTGGGAATCTGGGAATGTGCCCAGGCAGGAGGGACTCAGCTTTTGGCCCTGTGCAGGGACATCCATCCTGCAGGCAGGGGAAAGGAGAAACAGAGACAGGAAAATCCTCCCAACGACAAGAATGCTGATCCCCTCCTCATCCTGCCTTTGGAGACCTGGAATTTGAGGGGGAAATCAAAGGGAGCCACTCCACCCTGTGCCCAGCCCTAGCTGGCAGGCTAAAGGCAGCAGCCATGAGCAGGAGGGGGATGCAAAAGAGCCAAGACTGCAGCACTGTGCCCGGGAGGCTGCCCCTCACCTGCCGTCGAGGGAATCCAAACTCTTCTCCTTGTGGGATGCCTCCACTTTGTCACGGCCGTGCATGGGCTCAGGGCTCTTCAAGGGAGCTGCTTTTTCATGCATGGGCTTGGCACTGCCAGGAGAAGCCTGTTAGCCCCTGAAGGGAGAGGTGCCCTAAACCCACCCTCCCTCCACTCAGGCGCTGGCATCTCTGCCACTCAAGGACGGCAAAGATGTTCCTGCCCTTCCCCAAGCCACGTGGCGGGAAGGGCATTTCTCGCCCGGCAGCCTCCAGCGCTGGCAAGCAAACAGCCAACTCCCTGTCCCCATCTTCCCAGGGCAGAGCCCTTGCCAAGGGCACAGGCTGCCTCCTACCACGGCTGCTCTCGCGGCAAAGCCTGGTGTTTGCCATCAGCGCGGTTATCGGAGGCGCGTATCAGCCGCGGCGGCCAAAGCAAACAGGCTCCTGCTGCCGTGCAGGGCAGGTTATCGCCCGGCAGGCCGCCGAGGTGCCGCGGCCGCCCTCGGCAAACTGCAACCGGAGATTGCTGTGCCACAGCTCTGTGGCACCCAGCGCCAGCCGTGTCACGGCAGGGACGCCGCAGGCACGCCAGAGCCGGCCGGCGGCCACCGGCCCTACGGAGGGAAAATGGGAAGGGAAAGGAGCTGGGCCGGATGGGGTGAGGGCAGAGCGGGGGTGGGGCAGGCAGGATGGCAGCAGGCAGGATGAGCTGTGGGGCTGGAGCGCATCCCAGAGCCCGCAGGGATGATGCCTGCGGGTGGAGAAGCTGTTCCAGATTGCGTCCTACCTACAGGCAGAAGCTCCTTCGCCACCTGCGCTTCCCTAGACACACTGCTCCTACTCCGAGGGGCTTCTCAGAGCACAAATCCATCTGAACAAGCCCCCCAGACACAGAAGGAGCCAGGACGGGGGTGCTGCACCCCGACAGCGGTGCCCAGATGGCCTGGGGGCTGAAGCCAGGCGAGCCCTCCTGGCCCTGCATCCTCTGTGCCCAACCAGAACGCTGTCCTGATGCGGGACAGCTGGGCTGAATCCCGGCTGGAGGCACAGGGCATGCTCCTTAGGGACTCAGCACGAACACGGGGCCGTTGAAAGCCAAAGCCAAATCAGCGGTGCCAGGCAGCTAGGACCAGGCTGAGAATGACCTCCTGGATCCCTGCAACCGAGGTTGGGAAGGCAATGGAGCTGCCCACACAGCCCCAAAACCCAAGCACAGCAGGGATGGGACGAACACACTGAGGTTGCGGGGGATTCTGAGGCAAAGCTCAGGTCAAACGGTGTGTCTGGAAGGAATGGGAGGCTCTACCGACAAGAGGCACCAAAATAACATCCCTTAGCATAGCATGACAAGGACATTTCCCTGCCTGGCTCCTCGGGCACCTCATGGCCTGAGGACAGGCAGCCCCGCACTGCAAGCTCCCCCTGCCAGGTGACACCACACTGCCCTGCGGCCAAAATGTGCATCGGGGACGTGCCAAAGCCTTCGTGCCCCTGTCCACAGGCTGGAGAAGGGGCTCTGCCCCACTCTGCAGCCCTCCCTGCTCTGGAGCTCAGCCTGCTCCAGCTTCCCTCACATCATCCCTTAAATCCCCAAGCAGTTGTGCTGCTTAATCCGAGCGAGCGGATTTAGCCCTAACTGGGGCTGGCACGAAGGGGCACGGCACAGGGACAGGCACCCCCTGCTCGAGATAAGGGCATGGAGAACCCACCCCCCCACAAGGTCACCAAACACACAGAAATCCCCTAAAATGGACAGAGCTGAGGCTGGGGAGCATCTGAAAGTGCTGCACCGTCCTGTCCTGGTCTGCCCCTCCCTCTTAGGGTCACCATTAGGGACAAATCCCAGGTCACAGTCCCTGGACTTGATACAAGCACCGAGCTGGTCCAGGGAAGGGCTGGGGGCTGCGAGGAGCCTCTTCAGCCCCAACAGAGCCATTGCAGCAGCTGCCTCATTTCCCTGCTCCACATCTTGCTCTCACTCTGCTGCCAGATGTGACAGGGAGGAGATCCAAGGTTTGGGAGTGGAGGGCTCCAGGCATAGCTGATGAGGGGGTGTCTCCCTGCCAAGAGTTAGCATAGGGAAAAAAACACTTTCTAGCAGCTCACACCATCAGCCTCCTCAAGGAGTTCTGTCAGCAGGAAGCTGCTCCTGCAGGAAAATCCCCATCCCGAGTGGCCTAAACTACAAACAGAGCAAGGGGAGTCAGAGCATGGAGTTCCCAAAGTGAGGTGGAGTGGGCAGAGGCAGGAAATTCCTGGCATAAAAAAAACATTGCCTAAAGGAAAGCAAAGACCCTGCTCGCTGTACCAGGGTGGCCACCCCTCTCCCTGCCCACACACAGGCTCCTCACAGCCCCAGCTCACCTCCCAGGCTGCCCCAGCCTCGGGTACGGTCCCAGGATTGTCCCGAACCCCAGATTCGCATCTCCCTTCCCCTTACACAGCCTCGGGATCCAGCCTGGGAAGACTCCGGCGTCAGCCCCTCCGGTGGTGATCGGTGCTCACTTGATCCCTTCCCTGCTGCCGGCGGGGAGCGATCGGGACGCGCGAGGGAGTGACCGAGCCGCGGATTTCGCCTCACGGGAAAAAAAAAAATCCCGAGGAGGATCAGAGGCGGAGGGAGGCACTTGCGGCTGGGCTGCCTCGGCCCGAGCGAGCCCGGGCGGGATCCGGCGAGCTGCCCTTGTGCCCGGCTTTCAAGGTCATTTCAGTCCCGAGTGTCGGCTGCTGGAGCGGAGCCACCGCCGAGGATGCTGGAGGGGAGCGGCGGGTCCCGAGCGCTGCCGTAGGGAGGAGAGAGGAGGTCACGGCGCGGAGGGACGGACGGGGTCGCGGTGACCTCGCCAGGCTCCCGCGCCTCCGGCCCCCTCCCGGTGCACCCCGCAGGGTCCCGTCTCGCCCCGCCCCGGGAACTGCCTGTCCCCAGGGCCCTGCTCTCGGTGGGTCCCCGCCAAGGGTGAAAGGCAAGACCGCGGCCCAGGATGATTCCCAGCAGCAGCGGTACCGCTTTTACACGAGCCTCACACCGCGGAGACAGCCCGGCCCGGGCCCCCTCCTCAGCCCCGGGCCCCAGCAGGACGATGCCAGGCCGGCAACGCTCCGAGCCACGCCGCGGCCAAGAGCGGCCAGGGCAGCCCCTAGGACCAGTCCCCACCTTCCTCCCGGGCTCGGGGCCCCTCCAGACGGAACCGGCGGCTCCGGGGGCTGGCAGCGACGAGACATCCCCTGCCCCGGTTCCTTCTCCTCAGTACGGCGATCCTGAGGGGAGGCGCAGCGCTTCCCGCTCCCCTCAGAGCTCGACGCCGCCGAGAAGAGGGCCGGGACAAGGCCGCGGGAGGGCCGCGGCTTGCTGCGGGTTCTTGGCAGCACCGAGCCCGCGCTCCGCCGCCCTCGGGCCCCCCAGCGCCCCCGAGCCCAGCCCTACCTGCGCGGTCCCCGCGCGCTGCCCGGCGCCGTCATGCCCCGCGCGCCCGGCCTCCGCACGACGCCACGGCGCACGCCCATTGGCCGCCCGCCGACAAGCCCCGCCCCTATCGCTTGCCCCCATTGGCGGCTACCGCTCCCCGCCCTACCTCAAAGCCTCGCCCCTCGAAGCCGTTGGTTACGCCCATTGGCGGAAAGCTGCGGGGCGGAGCCTACCGGGAAACCGCCTCTTAAAGAGACCGCGCAGCCGCTGGCCTGGGGCGTGTCCCAGCCCCGCCGGGGAGCGGCAGCCAAGGGCTCGCTGCTTTCCAGGGGTGACTCACGGCTGGGATAGCCGCACTGGGGCCCACTCAGGCTTTGACAGCGAGCACCGGAGCCCCAACCTCTCCCCACGATCCCCCAGCCCCTGCCCAGAATCTGCCCCGAGAGCCACCCAAACACAGGCAGAAAGCACTCGAGATCTCCCCAACCCCTGCCAGAACTTCCTCGGGATGCCCAAACCCCTGCTAGAGCCCCCACAGGATCTTCATAACGCTACCAGCACTATTTGAGATCTCCAAACCTCCACCAGAAATCCTCTCACTCCCTGTCAGAACCTCAGCAGGAGAGCCAAGCCCTTCCTTGGATCCCCAACCCACTGTCAGAATTTTCTCCTGTGACCCCCAAAGCACTGCCAGAACCTCCCCATCACTCCCCCCAAACCCCAGGCTAAGGATGCGGACAGGCTGGTGGGTGCTTCAGCTTCTCTTTATTGATGGACAATTGTGCTCTGCCACCCCAGGGGCCCATCGGAGTGTGGAGAGAGAAGGAAAGGCTCTGGGTGGAACAGGGAACACACTAAACACACAAGAGGATGCTGCAGAGGAAGCTCTTGGCATGGCATTAGGAGCCAGCACCCTTCTTCTGCCCCCACTGACAAAAATAAACCAACCAGCTCAGAAGGGGTGGGATTCACCTCAGATTTGGTCTGTGGGGGTGGGATTTCTGGCCAGGACAGATTCTGGCTGTGCAGGAGGGAGGTGAATAGCAGCTTCCCTGGAGTGAGAAGGGTTACAGCGGAACCGTTGACCACGAGTCACCTCTCCCCTTCCCAAAACACCTCAACAGAGGGGTAGGGAAAGGGACATTACAACACCCTGAGGACAGTCACTAGGCTAAGAGGAGTCCCAGCAGCACGCAGGAACCTCCTACACTGACTCCCAAGTCACATCAGGGCAGGGCTTTGCTACGGGGAGAGGTCTGAACTNGGGTGGTGGGGGCAGGGAGGTGTGCAGCTGCTCAGGGGACTGGCACCACACGCATGGTGTTGGTGTAGCCGGAGCCGGGGCGCCAGCCCGTCAGCACGACGACCAGGTCACCACTCTTGAAGAACCCACGAGCTTTGCCTAGGGGAGAAAAAGCAAGTGTCAGAGCTGGGGGGCACAGGAACGCCACTTGGCACCCACTCCCCACTGTCCCGTGGCAGTTGCGGCTGTGTTGCTATCAAGAACCTGTCCTCCTCCTGCCCACCCAATCTAGGTACTTTTCATCTCTGCTCCGGGGCTCCCCCATGCTGCAGAGCTTGAAATTCAACAGCCTGGGATTGAGAAGGGCTGGAGAAAGGAGTGGCCTTGCTCCTGGCTCCTCTTGGCTCTCGAGAGTGACAAGTGTCACAACTCAAACACTTCCCGCCTAGAAACCACCCTGGGTTTCTGCTGGATCTCCCTTTAAGGCAGCTCTGACAAACCCACTCTCCCCTTTCCCAATCGCGTGCGGTTGGGCACACACTAACAACCACGCCCCCACACACACTTCACAGTCGGAAGCCATTATCACACAGGCACCACCCAGTTCCTCTCCCTTTGCCCCCACCGGTAACCCCGAAAGCAGCCTCTGCAGCACTCAGGTTCCCCACGTTAAGAGTGGAAGTTGTTTTCCCAGCCAATCCACAGGAGCTGTGTCTGTGTTCAGGCTGATGGGAACACAGCACCAGATAGAAAGTCCCAGCAGAGCACTGCCAGGCTGAGGCCAGAGCAGTGCCACTCACCAACATTCATGCCCAGGTTGACGCGGAGGTCCACGTCCTCTGCCCAGGCATCCANGCGGACAGGCTGGTGGGTGCTTCAGCTTCTCTTTATTGATGGACAATTGTGCTCTGCCACCCCAGGGGCCCATCGGAGTGTGGAGAGAGAAGGAAAGGCTCTGGGTGGAACAGGGAACACACTAAACACACAAGAGGATGCTGCAGAGGAAGCTCTTGGCATGGCATTAGGAGCCAGCACCCTTCTTCTGCCCCCACTGACAAAAATAAACCAACCAGCTCAGAAGGGGTGGGATTCACCTCAGATTTGGTCTGTGGGGGTGGGATTTCTGGCCAGGACAGATTCTGGCTGTGCAGGAGGGAGGTGAATAGCAGCTTCCCTGGAGTGAGAAGGGTTACAGCGGAACCGTTGACCACGAGTCACCTCTCCCCTTCCCAAAACACCTCAACAGAGGGGTAGGGAAAGGGACATTACAACACCCTGAGGACAGTCACTAGGCTAAGAGGAGTCCCAGCAGCACGCAGGAACCTCCTACACTGACTCCCAAGTCACATCAGGGCAGGGCTTTGCTACGGGGAGAGGTCTGAACTAAAAAAAATAAAACAAAAGAAAAAAAAAAAACGAAAAAAGAAACTAAACACTTCAAGTATAGTTTTCTTTTTTTAGTGATTTAAGGTCTCTTCCCCCTGCTGCTGCTGCTGCACTGGGCGGTGTTTAGCAACCTACATCCACTCTAGGGACAAGGACAGCGCAAGCGATGGCTGGTCTAAGGCNACAGGCACCACCCAGTTCCTCTCCCTTTGCCCCCACCGGTAACCCCGAAAGCAGCCTCTGCAGCACTCAGGTTCCCCACGTTAAGAGTGGAAGTTGTTTTCCCAGCCAATCCACAGGAGCTGTGTCTGTGTTCAGGCTGATGGGAACACAGCACCAGATAGAAAGTCCCAGCAGAGCACTGCCAGGCTGAGGCCAGAGCAGTGCCACTCACCAACATTCATGCCCAGGTTGACGCGGAGGTCCACGTCCTCTGCCCAGGCATCCAGGGCTGGCTCTTTGCAGAGGACAGGGAAGATGCCGCGGTAGAGGTGGGCCTGGCGCGCAGTCTGGTCATTACGGGTGATGGCGATGATGGGTGCCCGCGGGCGGTACCGCGACACCAGGTGTGCAGACCTAGGAGGAAAGCGGACATGGGCTGAAGCGCCACATCCCAGGCACTGCTGCCCCACAGGGAGCCTGGGTACGGCCGACAGCAGCACAAACAGTACCAAGGTCACCTTGGAGGGCTTTGCAAAACCCCTGGAGGGGCACAGGAGATGCTGGCGGAAGCAGAGCTCAGCAAGCACTGCAATGCTCTGCTCAATTCCCAACCAGCCGGACCACCGCCACCGGCCCTTACTCTGGTCTCGTGGTGAAAACATCTCCTCACCTCCAAGTTTAGGAAGTGCCAGCAGCGTGTTTTGGTCCCAGAAACAAGCCCCCATTTGTCTCTGTTGCTATGTGAAGGTGGCAAGGTGCCATCTATCCTGACCTCTGCAAGCAGGCCTCAGCAGCTCAATGGGGGTCCCTCTGTTTTGAGGAGCTCCCAGTATATGGGATGGATGGACAGAGCCCAGGCCAGCAGCAGCATCCAAAGCTTGCCAAGGAGGAAGCCATTTGCCTCCCGGCCACGTTCACCTGCTGAAGGCAGCCCACAAGCTGGTTCCTTCACTGCGCATGTGCCCAGTGGGAAGAGAAGGAAACTCTGGGCAGAACTTATTCTGGGAAGCTGGGCACAAGGTCCTTAAATGAGACTTAAAATTGCCAGCAGCACACCCAAGGTGGTGACTACAGCTCCCTTTCCCCTGGCCACTGCTTGCAGAGGAAGTTAAAATGGCAAGGCCACAGCACCGACGGTTCCACCTCCCCAAGGAGCACACCAGCATCTCCACCAGCTTTTGCAGCCTTGTTTAGTGGAGCCAAGCTGAGCAACATTCAGAGATTGCTGCTTAAAGCAGGCAGTAGCAGGCTGCTCCAAGCACCCAAACACACGTGCCAGCTCTCAGACAATTCTTCCCACACTGCTCAACAAGCCTCCCAGTAGCTCTTAAGAGATCCCAGGTTCTTCAAGGCCGTAACAGAATCCACAGCTAAAAATATTCAAATATCAAAGTTCAGATCTCTTTTAAAAGGTCAAGCTGGTGGCTGGAACCTTTTCCCAAGAAACATTAGAAGCAAGAGGAGATTCAGAAATTCAGTGCTTAGAGGGACTCCTCAGCTCCGTAGAGAGTGGCTCCTTCAAATCACATTAGGCTGAGCAATTAGGGGTCCAGATCTTCAGGTAGGCTGTGCCCATAGAATCCCATCTCTGCTGCTGCATCAGTTCTCTGCTGTGAACCCAGCACAAGAAATTCAGGGTTTCTTCCCAAAAGACTTATGGTTGGAGGTGCTTTGAGAGAAGACAGCCTAGTTCCTCTAGCTGGAGAAGCCCATCAGCAAGGCTTCACTTCTCCACAACTGCAAGGGTGAGTGCCAACTCAGCAGCTGTCACACTTGCTGGACAGAAGAAATCCCAAATTATCCACATCCAGCACATCTGCAGTGCTGTCTCCCACCTGCAGCCTAAGCACTGAACTCAATGCAGCATGCGAGCAGCGCTTGGCTGCTGGGGACCTGCCCCAACCTGAGAGCTTCAGCACTGGAGCAGTAATTTGAGTGCTACTACAAAAGACCTTGATTAAAAAAAAAAAAAAAACACACAACAAAAAAAATACTAAAAATAACAGATTCTGCATCCACTGAACTTCTGCCTTTCTGCTCAGCTGAGTGTCTCTTGCCAGGAAGTGAGTCGAAGCTCCAACACTTATTTTCCTCTCGACACTTCCAGCCACCACTGCTGGCAGAGGTGCCACTGGCAGCAGGGAAAGGAGGCAGGGCTTGGTGCCGATGCTACGCTGGCAAAAGTGGGCTGAGGAAGGTGGAGGTTTGACACATTTGAGATGTCTGCCCATCTCTGAGGAACCGGCAGGCAAGCTGGGGCTCTCGGTTGCTGCCAGAGCTCGGCCTTTGCCGCTGCAGCTCTGTAGTCTTTCAAGGCCATCTTTGGGCGAGTCTCCTTCCCCCATCCCTGTCAGGAAGCGGGCTTGACCAGAGGGAACCTGTCACCTCCTACCTTCCAGACTTGGTGAGGACAATAATGGCCCCGCTGCAGCACTTGAAGGACGCTTCCACAGCGCCAACAGCAGCGGCCTCGGTGGGGTCGCAGTTGAGGGAGGTCAGGCGGCGCAGCTCCTCAAACAGCTGCCTGTGGAAGATGGCGGCTTCGGCCTCCCGGGCAATCTACAAAGCAACACGCACCCGGGGAGACAACACCCACGTCACGGCAGGCACTCGGGGCAGCAGGGGGCGAGGTGCTCTGCCAGCCAGGTGGCACAGGAACGCTGCCAGCTTTGGCTATTAACAGGTTACCAATTAGCATTAGATAAGCCCCCGCTGGGGTGATGGCCTCAACTCTCAGCCACCCCAGCAGCCTCACAGAGCAGCCATTTTTTTCTATTCCAAATGCACGGCACCTGCTGAAGTCACCTCGCCCTGCCGTGCCCACACTCGTGTGACACTCATGCCAACTGCCAGGCACTCTCGCTCTGCTCCTGCCTACCTGGAGGCCCTCCCTGCCACAGAGAGGAGCTGGGCTCAGGCCAGGGTGGTTACGCAAGGCTGATGCCATAGCAGCGAGCCGCTTGCTAAACAACCTGCGGTGTTAGAAACATGTTTGCACACATGGCACCAAGCCCCCTCTCTGAGCCCTACCTGCCAGACTCGGTCAGAACTATCAGGGCTCGAGCTAAGCACTTAAAGGAGGCCTCCACTGCGCCCACCGCCATGGCATCGGCAGGGTCCCTTTGGTTAACATTGAGACGCAAAATCTCTTCGAAGAGCAGGCGGTGAAACATTGCGGCCTCAGCCTCACGAGCAATCTGCAGGCCCCAGTCAGTGGAAAGGAGGAGAAAAGGGGAAAGAGAAGGAAGATAGATCAGAGTAACATGAGATCACGTTAATCTGCTTCACTGTCACAGTCCTGCGTGCAAGAGGACACAGAAGGTGAGGCTGTGAAACTCTTTGGCTCTCAGGTTGTGGAATGCACCTCAGGCTGAAGCACCACAGCCACACTGGGGTTTAACAGGGCCACACAACTGCTGCTGCTTCACTTCCTTCAGAGACTCCCTTGTGCCATCTATCTGCCTCTGATTCCTCCAAGGCAGTCCCTGGAGCTCCACCGTCTTCCAACAGCTCTGATCTCTCCTAGACCAGTTTTCACCAAGCCAGCATGCAAGCAAGTGGCTTCATAAGGTTTGAGCCCAGCTCGGGGGCCCAGAAAAAAATAAAGAGATCCGAGCCCAGCTCGGAGGCCCAGAAAAAAAAATAAAGAGATCCGAGCCCAACTCAGAGGACCCAAAAGACCACGTTCAACTTGAGAGCCAACAAAGTTTCACCTCCGAGTGCTGTACCAATTTCTCTATGGGTAATAAAGAAATAGTTGCAAGTCTTCCTTACAGGGTTGTCACACTGTGTGTTGGGATGTTTGTACTTGGATAGCAGCACAATTTAGGGCCTTCTGCTCAGGCTCAGCATTCATAGTGAATTCAGTCTCAACCCGGAACGCTGGGAATCACTCGTGTTCCAGGACAATTCTGCTCTCAGAAGGCTGCGTTAGCTCCTGACAACCCCAGAAAGAAGGCTTGCAGAGACTAGAAAAGCATGCAGAGGTTGATCATCCCCGAGGACAACTTGATTCAGTTACTCCAGAGAGTGAGAAGCAGCTACACAGAGCACATCCAAGCAGAGACTGAAGTGCCCTTCCAAATGACAATGTTGCTGCCTGTTAGCGTTAATTGTGCGTCATGCTAGGAATTATCCCTCTTCCACAGATACCACTTTAAGCCAAAGTAACTAAGTATCTTACATCTAAAAATAACAGGCAATATGTGAGGGGCTGGAACAGCTCTCCAGTGCCAACTCCACTTAACTTGCTGCTAGCCAGCATGGGACTCCAATTGCTTCTTCCACAGGCAGGAGCCAGTGGCCAGGCAGTTTACGCTCAGCTCCTGATGCAAAGGCAGCTCTGTGCAAGCCACAGAGCAATGCCCAGCTTAGGGGAAAGACTGCACTATCTAGCTGTAGGAGAATAAGAAGGCATCAGGGCCTGTTGGGCAGTGGAAGGGCACCACAATTCCTCAGGCCACAGCTGCCTTAACTCAGATAGGAAGGGCTCAGGAGCTTCCGGTTGGCACACAGATGGGGATACCAGGGTGGAGGTGAGAGAAAGGAAAAAGGGGCTGCTGTCCACACCTTGGTCCTGTTCAGCAGCATGGCCAGGGCAGTATATGAGGCTAAATGTGGGTCACGGACTGGAATTGGAAGGAAACATGCTCCCACAAGCAGGACAGAGCCTGCCCAGGATGTGGAAGGTGGCTACTGGACTTGAGGGATGCGGCATTTTTGTCACAAGACGTCAGCTATGACGAGCTCCCTCCTTTCCACAGAGCTGCCTGGCAAAAGATGGCTAAAGGAAGCCACTACAGAGTCCCAGAGCTGCCAGGACAGGCTGGAAACAGACAGGTGAAGTGTTTTGGAGAGGAGCAAGGACACCACACAGCACAGACCCTGATGGTTCTTGGCATCATGGCCCTTGTTTGCTGTCTGCACCTCACTACTCCTGTAGCAGCACTGGATAAGCTGATGGAGAAACCCAAATCCACACCAGCCTCAGGTCAGGGAGCACAAACCAGAGCTGCTCTTCAGCAGATGTAAGGGACTCTGCCCTTGAAATCACCTCTTGGCCTTTTCAGCTGCAAAAATAACTCATCTGCTCTGGCCATGCTGCAGATCTTCAGACCATGGTTACTCAGGGCACTATTGCTGGACTGCTCTCCACTAACATCAAGTGAATTAGCTCAGAGGGAAGAAGATCCTGACTGTGGGCAGACTTGCTTCTACCGTCATGGAGTTGGCACCTTGCTGCCTGTGTCATGTTGCATCACATCAAACAAATCTGTGTTTGCTCCTCTGCACAGAGGGTTAAGAGCTTCAGTATGTGAAAGCAAACACCCCTACTCCCAGCTCTGCAGGAAGAAGGAAGCACACAGAAGTGCTTGTTTGCAGGAAAAGGGAAACCCAAGGGAGCCCGAGCTCGGGCTGCAGGAAAAGGGAAACCCAAGGGAGCCCGAGCTCGGGCTGCAGGAAAAGGGAAATCTAGACAGAATGTTTGGCTGCAGTAAGTTTCCAACTCTCGGTAGAAAGGCAGTCCTGGTGATTTGAGGGGTGGGTGAGAAGTGAGGGAGAAGTTTGTAGGTGCAGGGTTAGTTCAGCCTGTAAACCAGTAGTCACTGCTCAGTAGTCATCAGGGCATAACCTGTACTTGCCACATGCAACAACCACTCCATATTGGGCAGATCGGTGTAAGAGCTTTACATAACACACTGCAAACCAAGAGGAGCTGAGCTGATTAATCTCTACAGTCTAACTGCAAATAGAACTGGTAAGAGTTATCACCACTGCCATTCACAGTGCTAGTAACCAGGGGGAAGCAATGCTCGACATCAGGCTTTTTTTGCCAGCTGAAACGTGAGCTGGGCCAACTCAAGCAGAGCAAGAGGTTTCTGGCAGTTCAGGCATGTTAAAAAAACCACCACGGTGCTGTCAGTACTCATGCAGCAAACCCCTCCAGCAACTCCCCCACCCTGCCCAGAGCACCAGGTGCTGAATGCAGCAGCACTGTAAATCACACCCCCGAGCCTCCCCGCACACCCACAGTGGAGGAGTCAGACGATGTCCTGCAGTATCTATGCTGCTGGAGCAGCAACTCGACCTTGGAGAGGTTTAAGGCATTTCACGTGGCACAAGGAATGGGCGCTTTGCAGAAACTCCTACCGAGCTCACAGCAGGAAACTCCTTTACCCCACCCCGCACAAAAATTCATCAGGGAAGTGTCAACTTCTAGATTTCAGAGCACTTCTCAGCTCTGTGAGACCACACAAAGCAAGGTTCTGGCCCTTGGGACCATGCTAGGTGAAAAAACACCATCAAATTGCTCCTTTAGACCATGAGGTGCTGCCACCAAGCACTTGGAACTTAGTAGGGGCGCAGGCTTTAAGCCGGAAGAGAGATTTAGCCTGGGTATTAGGAGCAGATTCTTTCCAGTGAGGGTGGGGAGACACTGGCACAGGTTGCCCAGTAAGGTTGTGGCTGCCCATTCCCTGAAGGCGTTCAAAGGCCAGGCTGGATGAGGCCTTGAGCAACTTGGGCTAGTGGAGGTGTCCCTGCCCACAGTGGGAGGGTTGGAAGTGGCTGATCCTTTTAGGTCCCTTCCAGCCCAAGTCATTGTGCATGTGGGGGGCCCAGGCTCGCCCCCAGGCTCACCGCGTGCTGCATGCGCACAGCCTCCAGCGGGTAGTCGCCCTTGGCAGTCTCCCCGGACAGCATGATGCAGTCAGCTCCGTCCAGCACCGCGTTGGCCACGTCGCTGCCCTCGGCACGCGTCGGCCGAGGCTTCTTGATCATGCTCTCCAGCATCTGCAACACAGCACAGCCACAGGTGTCAAGGCGACACAGAAAGATGCAGCTGCTGCCCACTAGATGCACTTCAAGAGGAGCTAGAGATGGGGCAGATATGCAGCCTAAGGACTCTGGGAGAAGAGTTCCTCTGTGGGTCCTTTCTGTTGTGCCAGGGCAGGGTTAGGTTAGAGATGAGGAAAAAGGTTTTTGCTGCAAGAGTGATCAGGGATTGGCAGAGGCCACCCAGGGAGGTGGTGCAGTCCCCATCCCTGGAGGTGTTCAAGGAGGAGTTGGGTTGATGGTTGGACTGGATTATCTTGGAGAGCTTTTCCAACCCAAACAATTCTATCAGACATGGGAACAGCTTGCCCAGGGAGGCAGTGGAGATCCCATCCCTGGAGTCATGTAGATGTGGTGCTGAGGGATAAGATTTCCTCAAGGACTTGTCAGGTTAATGGTGGGACTCAATCCTAAACATCTTTCCAACCTTGGCAATTCTGTGATACAGGACAAAGAGCTTTGAGTTAAAGCATCTACCAGCACGAAAAATAACCTACTGCATCTCGTACCTGTTCTGTTTCACAGAATGGTAGGGGTTGGAAGGGGCCTCTGGAGATCATCTAGGGCAACCTCCCTGCTAGAGTAAGGTCACTTAAGAGTAAATCACACAGAATACATCCAGGTAGGTTTTGACTGCCTCCAGAGTTGACTCCACAGCCTCTCTAAACAGCCTGCTGCTGCGCTCTGCCACCCTCAAAGTGAAGTTATTTCCTCATGTTTGTGTGGAGTTCCAGTTTGTGTCCACTGTCCCTTGTCCTGTTGCTGGGCACCAGCAGAATGAGTCTGGCTCCACCCTCCTCACACCTGCCCTTTAGACATTGGTAAGCATTTATGAGATCCCTCCTCAGTCTCCTCTTCTACAGGCTGCAATCCTGTCCCAGAGATGTGACCCTACACAACATTACAGGCACAGCACTCCAGCACAGGGCCTGCTCCAAGGAACTGAGAGCTCTAGAGAGCAGAGTGTTGCATGAGCTATCTTTATGGGAAGTTCAAATCCTCAGGGGTTCAGCCCTCAGCTGCATTTCACCATGGGGCAAACATCTCTCATTTCCTCCACAGCCACCACCAAGGCTGGGTGCCTGCCCCATTTCTGTAGCAATGCAGGAAGAGGAAGGAGCTCACACCCTTGTCAATCCAGACCCTTGCCTCACGTCTGCTGTCTAGAGACAGGTTCTGCTTTGAGCACAAAATGAAACCCAGGAGGTTCCACCTAAACATGAGGAAAAACCTCTTCCTGAGAGTGCCAGAGAGCTGAACCAGGTAGCCCAGAGGTTTTGGAGATTCCAAGTCTGCCTGGACATTTTGATCCTAGGCAACCTTCTGTGGGTGGCCCTGCTCTAGCAGAGCAGTTGGAGTAGATGATCTCCAGAGGTCACTTCCAACCCCTATCATGCTTGGATTCCACAGCCTGTGCACAGAGCAAGCACAGCCAGGAAAACCAGTCCCACCAGTACCCAAAGACTGCCTGCCCAGCATCTCTACTGGAAGCAGTGAAGCTGAGCACTAGCAGCTCCCAAAACAATATAGAGAGGGATCTTTCACTGTTCCTCCTGATGCTCCAGTGCAGGCACATCTTGTAACATCCCTGGGAGCCTCAGCCAGGCTCTTGTCACACACAACAGGGCTGCTACAGGGTGCCAAGCCCAGGCACATGCAATTTTTCCCCCAGAATGTGTTGGGTCAGCCCAAGAGGCTCATCCTGCATGAAGTTTTGAGAGGTAAAGCCTTCAGGGACCACAGAGGGTGTCCTGCAACCTTACTGGTGAAGATCCCAAATGAATCATTGAAGTGCCTCAAGATGAGGTAGGTGCTCTGGGCACTTCCCTCTCTGGCCAAGGCCACCAAGCCATGACACTCCTACTGTGCCAAGCTCTGGCAGTTAGGAGCTTGCTGTGGTCCCAGTACCTGAGTAGCACAGATAATGGGTTTGCCAGCCCTGTTGCAGCGCCCAATCATCATCTTCTGGGCCAGGAAGACTTTTTCAGCAGGGATCTCAATTCCCAGGTCCCCACGGGCCACCATAATGCCGTCGCTGGCCTCCATGATCTCATCAAACCTGACAAAGAGAGAGGTTTGTTACTGCACTTATTCTGCAAAGCAGCTTCCTGTCTCTTCTGTCCTTCCCCTTGGGAAAGGTCACTCTCAAGCACAACATAGCCATGCTGCCACCACAGGGCCTTTCCGGCTGCCATTTTGGCCTGCTGTGACACCAAGACCAAGCCAGAGCACAGATGAAAAGCCACAGAAAGCTTTCTAAAGCTATACAAAGAACAAGAGGAGCAGGAATTGATCTGAGAGATCTCACAGTTTGTCCACAGTCCCTACCACAGCACGCAAGGGTTGTGCTCTGCCACCAGGGGGACATCCCCACAAAGGCAGCCAGGCAGAGCTCACCTGCGCACGCCCTCGTGGTTCTCGATCTTGCTGATGATTTTGATGTTCTTCCCCTTCTCCCCCAGCACCTTCCTGACCGCGTGGACATCGGCAGCCTTGCGGATGAAGGATGCAAACACCATATCTACATTCTGCTCCACGCCGAACTTCAGGTCCTGGATGTCCTTCTCTGAGACCGCGGGCAGGTCGACGGCGGCGCCGGGCAGGTTGACTCCCTTCTTGCTGCCCAGCATGCCTCCGTTCTCGATCTCCGTCACCACATAGTCCTTGCCTGCAACACAGGTGTGCCAGTGCTTACTGCCCAGCTCCCACACCACCTCCCTACCCAAGGACAGCAGTGCCAGCAGTGACAAATCCACATCGCTGCTCTCAGAGTGGTTAAGGAATGCAGGAGCTTGTGGTTTACTCTCAGGAGCAAAATGGACTTGCTAACAACCAATTCTAGGCTGTTCTGGGAGAAAACACTCACTGCAAGGACAGTGAGGTGCTGGAGTGGGTCCAGAGAAGGGCAACAATGCTGGTGAAGGTTCTGGAGAGCAGACTTGGGGCAGCTTAGGGAACAGGGATTGTTCAGCCTGAAGAAAAGGAGGCCAAGGGGAGACCTCTCTACAGTTCCCTGAAAGGAGGCTGGAGCCAGGTGGGGGTTGGTCTCTTCTCCCAAGTCACAACTGATAGGACAAGATGAAATGATCCTGAAGTTGTGCCAGGGGAACAATTTAGGCTGGACACGAGGAACAGTTTCTTCCCCAAAATGGTTGTTAAGGCTGCCCAGGGCAGTGGTGGCGTCCCCATCCCTGGAGGGATTTCAATTCTGAAAGACATGGATTAGCGGTGACCCAGCAGTGCTGTGCAAACAGCTGGACTTGACCTTAAAGACCTTTTCCAGCCTAAATGATTTTATGGAGAACCACGTATTCCTTTCTCTAACACACAAACACAAGCTCCAAAACAGCTATTGGAGGTGAAGTACAAATATGCTCTGAGAAAGAAAAAAAAAAAAACAAAAAAAAAAAAACAAACCACCAAACAGGCAAAGCTAGAAGGGTTGCTCCTCACCTTTCTCCTTAACCAGTAAGGAAATCAGGCCATCATCCACGTAGATCTTGCTGCCAACATCCACAACCTTGGTGAGATTCTTGTAGTCCACCCACAGCACATTCTCGTCGCAGTTCTCCATGAAGGCATCGTCCAGGGTCACTTTGAGTTGTGCCCCCCTCTTCAGCTCCACCTCTGCTGTGCCACTCTGCATGTCAAAAGATGCAGTGCAGCAAAACCAGTCAAGACCTGCACACCACCACCACCTCCCAGCATGCAGCAGGTCTAATTTTGTTACTTGGCTCATTATCTCAAGACATTTTAGGGTTGAAAAAGGCTACAGGTTAGCACAATACCTAGGCTCATGTGCTGAAAAAAGCAGGAGGAAGGGGTGGGGGGGGGGGGAAAGGCAACTTACTCCCTTAATGAGTCCAGTTCTGATTTCAGGTCCCTTGGTGTCCAGTGCAATAGCTACAGGTCTGTAGGTGATAGGATCAGAGGCAAAGCTCTCAGTAGCTTCTCGCACGTTCTTGATTGTGCCCTCATGATACTGGTGAGGAAACAAAGCAAAGGTGGAACTGTTCAGCCCACTTCTACCCAGCTACTTCTGCAGAAGTCTACCATGCACCCAAGCTGACAGCTTTGTTCTCACATTATGCTCAATTTCAGTTCTAGCTCAAGAATTTAATTCAGAGCTTCCAGAAGAGCACAGTGTGAGGCCACACTGGCCTTCCCCACATGGATGTGGGGTCCAGTAGTTATCTGGTTGTGCCTTTTGGTGCCCCCAGCTCTAACCCCAGGAGGACAGTTCAAGGAGATAGGCCAGGCACACGGCTGAGGTGATTTTCCATCAGGAGGCCCCTGAAGATGGCCCGCTGACCAAAGCTGCACTGAACATCTGCTTGTTCAACACTAGCGCAGCACTGGCAGCTGCATGGTTTGTGTGCCTGGGAAGCTTCTTGTACACCAAGAAAGTGCCACAGCCACATGGAGCTGCTCCTCTCCTCCCTTCACAACGTGAAGGCAGGAGGACACCCTCTGTGCTGCCAACTCCCCCACAGACTCCCAGCCTGCCTCCCCTTTATCAGACAAGTTTTTTTCCTAACTCTTTGGCTTCAATTTCCCCTGAAGATAAAGGACTTGCTAAGAGGATGTGAAGTATTTACATTTTACTTCCAGAGCCAAAGCAATCACAGCCAGAAGATCAATAACCCAGCAGCACTCAGCCAGCTCCCAAAGTTTTCTGTCACTGCCAGTTTGAGGTCGGTCATGTGGGGAAACTCCCAGCCCCAGTATCTCCAATGAGCTTCAGATGACCAACAGATGGGTTTACTTTATTTGTTTAAACAACATTAAGAGATAACCTGGAGTGCAAGTTGTGTAACACTCAGCAGACTTCCGCAGATAAGAAATACCCTTTCCCCTCTCTGTGCCACGGAGCCGGAGCGTGATCAGACTGACCTGCAAGCACCCAGCTCCCCCCGCATCACTCCTCTGCCTCCAGCCCCACACACCAGCCTGAGGGACAATAATCCAGCACCAGCAAGCTAGGGCTGGAAAATGTTGTGCTAGAGTTGGGGTGTGTGTGTGTGTTTTCTCAGTTTGTGTGTGCGCTCTTCAGAGCAGGAAGAATGATTTGCTTTATTGACTCGAGTGTGCAGGCTGAGAATGAGATGCAGCAGAGAAAACCTGCCTGTTAGGTTTTTTCTGCTCCTAACCATTTGGGGTTTTTCCATTTTCATTTGATAGTGAGGTCTAACTGGCTACTAGGGAGCCCAGCTTCCTGGAGAGTTACATATGCAGAGCAGGAATGCAGGCAGAGCTGAGAGTCAGAGCCAGTTTTTTCCTACACTGTAAGGCTGGCAGCCAGGTGCTAAAGCACCTCTGATAAAGCCCAAGCCCTGTGGAAGGATTTGGCATGGACACAAGACTCAAAGCACTCACCACAGAGAAGCTTTTTGGGGCTTCACTGGAAGCTAGAGCGCTTTGGAGGAACCAGCAGTGGACTTGAGCTTAAGGCTGGCTACAGCCCCCAACAAGAGATGGCAGCAAGACCAGGCACTGCTGTAACCTAACCTCACTCACATCAAGCGTGCAATTAGACCTCACTCAGAGCAGAAAGCCACAATCCCAGTCCTCAACCTCAGCTAACAGGGACCAAACCACAGCAGAAGCTCTGTGGGACATTTAACAGTGTGAAAATTCCCACTTTCAGCCTGGTCACCAGCTCCCTGACAAGCCACCCTGCCTGAGAGCCAAGACTGAGCTGCTGGGAGGCAGAGTTATTCCTCACTGCCCTTTCTCCAGGCAGATGTGGGTAACTGAAGCCATCCCAGGGTGTTTAGTCAGGGTCTGATGGTTGTCTGCAGTTAAGCATCAACCTTTTGATTCTGACAGCACCACGTTGGCCTTTAAAGGCCAGGAGGGCGAGAGGCCAGGCTGTTATGCACCACGAGGCTTACGGTTCACTAAGTAAAGCCACCTACAGCTGCTACCAGCTACTGGTTGACATTTTGAAAGCTGGAGGGCAGCCAGGGTCAAAAAAAAGTCATCAGGATGGCTCAGATCAGGCAACCTGGAATGGGATCCTCACCTCCTCCAGCACTGCTGAAGATCTCATCTATTTATATCAAGAAGGGCTCGTCTGCCACGAGCCATGTTGATTTCGTTTGACCTTATTCTTACAAGCTCAGCCACCAGCTCTCAACTTCTGTGGTGGCAACCTCAGGACTGCCAGCTACTCACTGGAGCAGCTGGAGAGCAGAGCACACTTCAGGCTTCCACCCTTTAACTAAGCACAGCAATGACCTCAAATCATTAACGGTTTTGAGACAGTGTTACTCATTGCCTGCAAAGCCCCCAGCAACCAAACAAAGAGCAAGACAAGGAAATGCTGTGCCCCTTGCAGATGCTGCCCAGCAAAACAGGACCAAATGTTCTGAACTTCTGCTGCTAACTGAGAAGCAGTAGCTTTGCATGGCAAAGGTGAGAAAGAACCGCAGGGTTCCATGGCAAGCAGCTGGCACACCTAGTGTCAGATATCAGTTTCCTGGCTCCCTGGCATAGAGAGGGCTGTGGAACCAACTTGAACAGCTTCCAAAAGGGCTGGGAAGCACACTGAAATTGTATGAGCTATTCACTAAGCTCTGTATGTCCCAACCAGCACGCTCCCACTGAAAGCAGATCTCTGCTTTGCCTTCCCCCAGCAAGACTGGTCTGGGCTAAGCTGGATTTTCCTCTGGCATGAGTGACAGGGCCAGCAGACACACACACACACATCCTGGCAAAGGCTATATGAGCTCAGACCCCACCCTTCCTTACCTCATGGGTGCCATGAGAGAAGTTGAGGCGGGCAACGTTCATTCCAGATTTAATCATTTCCTTCAGCTTCTCCACCGAGCGGGAGGCTGGGCCTGCAGGAAGAGACAGTTTGAATATTAACTTGGGAAAGGTGTTGACATAATCCACACACACCAGGCTGCTTCCTATGGAAGATGAGCTAGGAGGGTGAGGGGGACCTGCTTAGCACTGGAGCAGCAGTCTTGAGGGGCACAGCAGAACCCAAGCAGGTCTGATTGCCCCAAGTACTGGATTGACTCCTAGCAGGAACAGGGGTTAGGCAGACATAGAATCATGGAATTGTAAGGTTGGAAGGGACCTCAAAGATCATCTAGTTCCAACCCCCTGCCATAGGCAGGGACACCTCCCACTGGGACAGGTCACTCAAGGCCTCATCCAACCAGGTCCTGAACACCTCCAGGGAGGTTGTGGAGCACAACCTCCCTGGGCAACCTGTGCCAGTGTCTCACCACCCTCACTGCAAACAACTTCCTCCTAACATCCAGTTTCAATCTCCCCTCTGCCAGTTCAAACCCATTGCCTCTTGTCCTGTCATTCCAAGCCCTTGTCAATAGTCCCTCCCCAGCCTTTCTGTAGCCCCCTTCAGATACTGGAAGGCTACTCCAAGGTCTCCTCAAAGTCTTCTCTTCCTCAGGCTGAAGAGCCCCATGGAAAAGTTGGGTTCCTTCACCACACAAGATCAGCCTGGGCAAGGGATGAAAGGCAAAGGCCTCTCTCAATTTCCCCAACAGGTCCCATCAAGACAAGAGGTCCCCAGCTGCATTGCCCTCCCCTCCTGGCACAGCCTACCGATGGTGCAGATGATGCCGGTGTTCCTGGCGATGGTGGGCTCCGAGTCAATGTCCAAGCGGCACATGTGCTCCAGGAAGGTGTCTGCCATGGCAGCGTGCAGCTGCTGGGTCTGGATGAAGGCAGTCCCTGCATCATGGTGCTTCGACATGGTTGCTGGAATCCTGTGTCTAGGAGAGAAGCGGTGCCAAGTTGAGGAACCCCCCCCGGGCTGGCTCACGGAGCAGAGACAAGACACCCACGTGATGAAGATGGAGGTGACAAGAAAGCTGCTACTGGGTCAAGCTATCTTTATGTTCCTACTCGAGAGTCTGAGATACAGGCAAGACAAACTTCTATTTCCATGTCATCCCCCGCAGCCACCACCCAAAGCTCACCTGCCTTCTATGCAGAGGTTCCCTTCATAGCTTCTCTTCATTGCCAGTCTTCCCTTGGAGCTACACAACGCAACAAAATTCAAGCACTTGAGTGCACAGGCAGAGGCTCTGCCTCCTCCCGCCCAGCTCTCGCTCTCGTCGGCTCTCCTACAGACCTGGACTGCGCTTCCCCCAGGGAACGGGGGCAGCCGGGCGCTGGCGTGACTGCAGGCACGCTCCTCTGCGGGCAGCCTGCTGCCCACCTCCACCTCAGCACGCCAGCCTCTGCCCCAGCTCCAAACCCACCCTGTAAGCCTGTACCAGCAAGGAGACTCAAGGTGATTACACACACCACCTTAGCAGAGAACATCAAAAGGTTCGAGGTTTAATATGCTCCAAGACCCTCTTCAAACCAAAGGTGCTGCACATCTGCTCCGCCTCCTGTGTTCCCCTGCAAGGTTTAAAACTGGGAATTTTCACACAGAACATCAAGGTTTGGAAGGGACCTTGAAAGATCAAGTCCAACCCCCCTGCCAGGGCAGGGGCACTTAGAGTAGGTCACACAGGAACACATCCAGGAGAGTTCTGAATGCCTCCAGAGAAGGAGGCTCCGCAACTTCAAAGCGTGGATAAAAAAGTCCTCTCTGAACTAAGGCTACTTGCTTCTACAGAACTAGAGCATACCCACAGCAGCAGAAACAGCCTGCAAGCCTAAGAGGAAGCTGAACTGAAGCTTAACTGTCTGCTAGGAGGGGAGGACACTCATTTCCCAGCAGCACTGGTGCCCCTGGGGCATTTCTAACTGCAGTTCTCAGGCCGCACTGTTCTCGAGTAGCAGTAATAGTCGTTTGTCCTCTTCAACCTGCCCAGGCTAGACTGCTGGCATTCAAAGCACCTCCACTAAGAGAGTGATGTAACGTGGTGGCTACTGGCATGGGCAGATCACTAGTTTTGACTTCAAACAGCAGTTTGACTTCAAACTTCATGCCCTGGGCTCTCAGGGGATGCTCGAAGCAGGCTGCTTCTTGAGCAGAAGTTTGCTTTCCCTCCGAGACAGACTTCTGGCGTGGTGCTCATTAAACACGAGGCAGGCACAGGGCAGGCGGGGCCATTCTGCCTGCCCAAGCAGAGCGGGAAAAAAAAAAAAAAAGAAAAAAAAAAACACCAATAAATCACAAAACAGTGTTAACTGCACACACCAGCTAGCCCAGCTTCAAATGGGAGGCACTACCAAAGCCCAAAGCCTTCAGCAAGCTAGCAGGGCTGCCCAGAAGGCAGCCATGCCTCTTGAGAAGCAGGCAAGGAGATCCTCTTCCAGCCCTGCCATGTGCCTGCCCGATGCCGCAGTCGAGCCAAGGCTCCTCCCCTCGGCCTCTCCTGCTCCGCAGAGACCTTCCCCACGTACGTGCAGATCGTGCAGCTCCTCTCGCAGCCAGACCTGACTCACCATCGCCTCGCTCCCATGCGGCAGAAAGCAGCCAGGCCGGCGAAAACCATAATTTGTCCTGGCAAAGCCTCCCTTTCCCTCAGCCCTGCCAGAAGCTGCTGATTCACCGGAGTCGCTACAAGGAGGTTTGCCCACATCAAACGGCAGCCAGAGTCCCATCCTTGTCGGACACCCTGCCACTCAGCCCCCAAACATTGTGTTTTAGCCCTTTGACACTTGCTCCTGCACCCTCTGACACCTGCGGGGCACTGACAGCTTCTCTGGATGCCAGTCAAAAAAAAAAAAAAAAAAAAA
>WBNM01027865.1:0-11634 GCA_013399055.1 Ramphastos sulfuratus | reverse complement strand
CTCTGCAAGCTGGGCACCATCTATGCAAGCTGGGTGCCACCTCTGCAAGCTGGGCACAATCTATGCAAGCTGGGTACCACCTCTGCAAGCTGGGCACCATCTCTGCAAGCTGGGCACCACCTCTGCAAGTTGGGCGCCATCTCTGCAAGCTGGGTGCCACCTCTGCAAGTTGGGCACAATCTATGCAAGCTGGGTGCCACCTCTGCAAGTTGGGCACAATCTATGCAAGCTGGGTACCATCTCTGCAAGCTGAGTGCTACCTCTGCAAGCTGGGCACCATCTATGCAAGCTGGGTACCACCTCTGCAAGCTGGGCACTATCTATGCAAGTTGGGCTGATGAAGGCCTCCAGGCTTGACCAGACAAGTATCAGAGGTGAGAAGGTGAGGACTGTGTCTCTATACAGAGCAGCAGTGCTGGAGGTTGGGGCACACAGTGCAAGGAGGCCAGCCCTGAAGCTGGGACAGCAGTGATATGTGGGCCAGACTGACAGACCTTTGCTGTGTGGCCACTGTAGCCTCTCTGCAGCCTGGATGTTTTCTCCTCTACACACCCCACACTGACCAGAGAGCAGCTGTGGGCAGGCAAGGCCT
The DNA here is from genome assembly GCA_013399055.1 of Ramphastos sulfuratus. Lineage (NCBI taxonomy): Eukaryota > Metazoa > Chordata > Aves > Piciformes > Ramphastidae > Ramphastos > Ramphastos sulfuratus. The sequence goes on along the minus strand of WBNM01027865.1, from coordinate 11,042 downwards.
AATAAGATCCTGCTGTAGCTCAGCGCCCAGCAACCTTCTTTGCCAGGACACATCAAAGGGGCTGCTTGGTGAAAACATTTGTTTGCTCCGTTAGTTTCCTCTGTTTTTCTCCTCTGGCCAGGTCCCCAAGAGGGTCAGTTACTGCAGCAGCTCAATCTCTAACAGCCTCAGCAGGCCCCATTAAAACTCCAGAAACTTTTACTCCTGTGACTGCCCTTCACGAGGTGTAATTTTTACCCAAGGGCTTTCCAGACCTAGAAAAGTGAAATGAGTTGTTTCTTGCTACTAATTCTCTGTGCAGTCATCAGGTGCCTAATAAGAGAAACATCCTCTGAGAAGGAGTTTTGCTAGGCTGCAGAAGTTTTAATGAGCACACGATGCAGCAGTGGATGACTTGCTCAAGCTGGGTGATGCAAACAAGCACACTCCAAATCAGCTTAATGAGCAGGAAGAAGACTGAACAATGTTCTCTCTGTGACCAAGCACCTCGAGTAGGGTATGTCTTGAAAAGTCCCTCTATAACCTTCTTGCAGGATCCCTTCAAGTGTTCAAAGGCAGCTCTGAGCTCCTCCTGGAGAACTGCTTCAGCTGAAAAGCCTTCTAAGACCACTGAGTCCAACCAGCAACCCAGCACCAGCATGGGCACCAGACCATAGCCCCAGGTACCATGGGCACCAGACCATTGCCCCAGGTGCCATGGCCACATGGTTCTGGAACATCTCCAAGCATGGACACTCCACCACTTCCCTGGGCAGCCTCTGCCAACCCCTGACCACTCTAGCACCAAAGACATTTTCCTACATCTTCAACTTAACTCTCCCTGGCACAATTCCAGGCCATTTCCTCTCCTTCTGTCTCCTGATAATAGGGAGAAGAGACCAAGCCCACCTCACTGCAGCCTCCTTCCAGGTAGAACATCTGTGTACAGCAGCAGTTATCTCAATACCCTCTTGAGACAGACAATATTAGCTTAACTTCATCAGTTTCTCCTCCTGAGACTCTAAGGTGAGGAGTATCAGCCTAACCTCAAACAATTGGTCATCAGCAGACCATGAAATGAGGGTAGAATGGTTAAGGTTGGAAGTGACCTCAAAGATCATCCAGTTCCAATCCGCTGCCATAGGCAGGGACACCTCCCACTAGAACAGGTCACTCAAGGCCTCATCCAACCTGGCCTTGAACACCTCCCTGGGCAACCTGTGCCAGTGTCTCACCACCCTCACTGTAAGGAACTTCCTCCTAACATCCAGTCTAAATCTCCCCTCTGCCAGTTCAAACCCATTTCCCTTGTCCTGTCATCACAAGCCCTTGTCAATAGTCCCTCCCCAGCCTTCCTGTAGCCCCCTTCAGATACTGGAAAGCTACTCCAAGGTCTCCTGGAAGCCTTCTCTTCTCCAGGCTGCAGAGCCCCAACTCTCTCAGCCTGTCCTCAGAGCAGAGCTGCTGCAGCCCTCTCAGCATCTTGGTGGCCTCCTCTGGACCTGCTCCAGGGTAAGGAGCAATCAATCAGCTGCCCTGTCCAGGACTGTGGGAACTCTCAGCTCTTTTGGTAGAGTGGATTCAGCCACTCTTAACATATTCGACCACACAATCTCTTAAAATTAATCAGATTTGAAACTTTCCATTGTCAAGGATTAGGGCTGGCCTGGCCCAGAGTGACAAACCCAAAGGGCAGGAGAAATGAAACAAAGAAGAGAGAATGATGGATTGGAAAAGCTGAAAGCTGAACCAGCACTAAAGGAAATAATAGCNCTGCTTCAGCTGAAAAGCCTTCTAAGACCACTGAGTCCAACCAGCAACCCAGCACCAGCATGGGCACCAGACCATAGCCCCAGGTACCATGGGCACCAGACCATTGCCCCAGGTGCCATGGCCACATGGTTCTGGAACATCTCCAAGCATGGACACTCCACCACTTCCCTGGGCAGCCTCTGCCAACCCCTGACCACTCTAGCACCAAAGACATTTTCCTACATCTTCAACTTAACTCTCCCTGGCACAATTCCAGGCCATTTCCTCTCCTTCTGTCTCCTGATAATAGGGAGAAGAGACCAAGCCCACCTCACTGCAGCCTCCTTCCAGGTAGAACATCTGTGTACAGCAGCAGTTATCTCAATACCCTCTTGAGACAGACAATATTAGCTTAACTTCATCAGTTTCTCCTCCTGAGACTCTAAGGTGAGGAGTATCAGCCTAACCTCAAACAATTGGTCATCAGCAGACCATGAAATGAGGGTAGAATGGTTAAGGTTGGAAGTGACCTCAAAGATCATCCAGTTCCAATCCGCTGCCATAGGCAGGGACACCTCCCACTAGAACAGGTCACTCAAGGCCTCATCCAACCTGGCCTTGAACACCTCCCTGGGCAACCTGTGCCAGTGTCTCACCACCCTCACTGTAAGGAACTTCCTCCTAACATCCAGTCTAAATCTCCCCTCTGCCAGTTCAAACCCATTTCCCTTGTCCTGTCATCACAAGCCCTTGTCAATAGTCCCTCCCCAGCCTTCCTGTAGCCCCCTTCAGATACTGGAAAGCTACTCCAAGGTCTCCTGGAAGCCTTCTCTTCTCCAGGCTGCAGAGCCCCAACTCTCTCAGCCTGTCCTCAGAGCAGAGCTGCTGCAGCCCTCTCAGCATCTTGGTGGCCTCCTCTGGACCTGCTCCAGGGTAAGGAGCAATCAATCAGCTGCCCTGTCCAGGACTGTGGGAACTCTCAGCTCTTTTGGTAGAGTGGATTCAGCCACTCTTAACATATTCGACCACACAATCTCTTAAAATTAATCAGATTTGAAACTTTCCATTGTCAAGGATTAGGGCTGGCCTGGCCCAGAGTGACAAACCCAAAGGGCAGGAGAAATGAAACAAAGAAGAGAGAATGATGGATTGGAAAAGCTGAAAGCTGAACCAGCACTAAAGGAAATAATAGCATGAAATAGATACAAACCAATATCAAACCCAATCCTCTGTTGGAAATGGCCTCAACATCACCACCGATGCTGGGGGCAGGCACTGGGGAAGTCCCAGATTGGACTCAGCAGCAGATGGGAATTGCATGTGAGAGCTGGATTCAGGAACACATGGATTGGAATGGAAGGCAGAAGAGACAGAGTCCTCCTCAGACACTGGCTCCTGAAACAGAGATCTTATGCCTGCTGATCCCTCAGCTTTACACTGAATGTGATGTACAGGGATACAATACTTTGTTGATTTCTTTAGGGTCATCTGTCCTGTCTAGTCCTCCCCACAGATGCAGCCCAATGCAGCCCAACGTGGCACAAAAGATTTAGCAGTGACCTTGGTCTGCACAGAAGTGAGTTTAAGCAAGAGCCTTCCTCCACCCCAACCCTTGGTACTGATGCCAAACACTGAGCATTCTCACTGCTAGCAGCAGACACTCTGCAAAAACTGCCACTGGCTTCAGGAAGTGTAGTTACCTAGAAGAGACTGAGCTGACAAGTCAAATCACTACAGAAAAGTGGTTCTCTCCCTGCTCAGATCAGGACATTGTGCTAAACTACAGTCAGGAGTTGGTCAGTGTTCTTTTGACTTACTTCCTTGCCAACATAAGAGGTGGAGTAGTCACATTCTGCATTGCCTCCTTCTTTTTGTCACTTTCCTCCAGGAAAGAATTTTTTCTTTAAGATTTTTTTCAGGGCTGATCTCACCTCCTGGTTCCTAAGAGTGTAGATCAGAGGGTTCAGAGCTGGAGTGACAGCGCTGTAAATGAGAGACACTTGCACATCCCTTTCCAGAGAGCTTCCCAAGGAGGGTGGAGTATAGTTGAAGAGCACTGGTATGTAAAATAGCATGACAACAATGAGATGGGAGGCACAGGTGGAGAAGAGCTTCCATCTTCCTTCCTGGCTCTGGACTTTCTGGAAGATGGAGGAGATTATGTAGAGGTAGGAGAGGACTATGAGAATGAAGGGGCCTAGAACAATAGATGTGGTGACAACATTGAGGAGGGTCATGTTGAGGCTGGTACTGCTGCAGGCCAAATTCAGCAGGGGCTTGATGTCACAGAAGAAGTGATGAACATGGTTGTGACCACAGAAACTCAGCTGAGAGGTCATGACTGAGTGCATCAGGGCATGCACAAAGCCAGAGGACCAGCTGGCCACAGTCAGCAGCAGGCAAATCCGAGGGCTCATGACGAGGGTGTAGCGCAAAGGGTGGCAAATGGCCATGTAACGGTCGTAAGCCATGGCAGCCAGGAGCTGATCTTCAACAAAAGATTTAAAGTGGAAGAAGTGGAGCTGGGCCAAGCACCCAGCAAAGGAGATGGACTGATGCCCAAAGAGCAAGCCTGTCAGCATCTTGGGAACAGTGGCTGTGGAGAAGAAGATGTCCAGGCAGGACAGGTTCCCCAGGAAGAAGTACATGGGTGTGTGGAGCTGTGGCTTGAGCCCCACCAAGGTCACTATGGCTCCGTTCCCCACCAGAGTGGTCAAGTAGAGAAAGAGAAAGGAGGTGAAGAAAAAGTGCTGCAGCCCCTGCCTAGCGGTGAGGCCCAAGAGGATGAACTCACTGACCTCTGTCTTGTTCAGCATTGCTGAGGCACTGAGAGGCAAAGGCAGAAGGTCAAGGCTGCAGGGTGGTGAGCAGGAAGAGTACTCCCACAGGGCTGCGCTTCTGTGCTGCTGCAACACAAACAGAGCAGAAATAAGCAAAGCACAGCACAGGACATCAGAGAGCACAGCTGCACAGTAATGCTAGAGATGATCCTGGACAGAAGGAACTCAAACTGTGTCTTCTGCTTTCTGGCTAGAGCAGAGTGAAAGAGTACAGAGGGGAAACAGAAAAGCCAAACCTTCCCTCTCCGCATGACAGCAGAGCACGCAGGCTGAACACTGCTGCTCCTTTCCCAGCAGGTACATTTGTGATTCACTTCTCAGCTCCAGCTCCCTGACACAGACCCTGAGCTCAGCAATGAAGCTCCTGACTCACCCCTCCTGAGGCCTGCTCTTTCTGCTCTTGCGCCTGCGTTTCAAGAAGCCAATTAATCCTTTCACCTTTCCCAGGGGGCTCCTGTCTTCCACATTTCTTTGACTTTACGAATGGAACCATTTCCATGGTTCCTATCACCAGCCACTGCGAGGTGGCCAAGGCACCACAGGATCCTCAGCACGTCCTGTGCGTGCTGCTGAGAACAAAGACAGAGGTTGCCTTGGCACGGGATCTCCACCTGGTGCTGCTTTGGACTGCATCCTTTGCCTGAAGAACCTCTTTTTTTTGAGCAGCAGCAGAACAGTGGCAAAGTAGACAGCACCTCTGCTCCTACAGCACTGTGACACGACAAGACTGGACCCAAGTGAGCTGCTGCAGGCTGCAGAGCACTTTGCTCATCCCCCCTGCATCTTCTCCCAGCACCCCACTGCAACAGCACCACGAGTTCTGGACGTGGCCACAACCGAGTGCCAAGGAGCAAGCAGGTACTGCCACTTTTGTCTGCTCTGGGTAGCTTTGGGCACTGCTCTGAGCGAGCCCCATCCCTCTGCAGTGAAGGGCAAAGCCCTGAGGGAGCTTTCCAAGGGCAGGTAGGCAGAGCTTGTTTGTGCTCTCAGCAGAGACTACAAGTCAATGCCATGAGTTNCCATTCCCCACCCAGCCTGGAGTTGTGCTTTGGATTGTGCCTACCCAGGATCCAGGACCTTACACTTGGCCTTGTTGAATGTCATAAGGTTGGCCTGGGCACAGCTCTGCAGCCTGTGCAGGTCCCTCTGGATGGATCCCTGTCCTCTAGCAAGTGACTGTGCCACACAGCTTGGTGCCATCTGCACACTTGCTGAGGCTGCACTGATTCCTCTGTCCATATCACTGACAAAGATGTCAAACAGCACTGGTGCCAGCACTGACCCCTGAGGGAGCCACTTGGCACTGGTCTGCAGGTGGGCATTGTGCCCTTGATCACCGCTCTCTGCATGACGTCATCCAGCTTAACCTGTACCAGCCTTGGTCAGCAGTCCCTGTAGAGGTTAGGATGAATTGAGGTTGGAGTGAGGAGGGGGCAGCCTCTTGTCCTTGATGACAAGGACAATGCATTTTATTGGAAGAACCACATGTGCTAGCTGGAGAAGCTCCCTGCCTTGTGAATCGTAGCCTGCGGGTAGAGCTTGAATTTGTCTTTCTGTCTTTTGCTTTCTGCTGTGAAGGGCACATTGCTGGCTCATGGTGAACTTGTCCACCAGCACTCCCAGCTCCTTCTCTCCAGAGATGCTTTCTAATAGGTCAACTCCTCACCTGTCTTAGTGCAGAGAGTTCCTCTTGAGGTGCAGGACACTACACTTGCCCTTGCTGAACTTCTTGAGGTTCCTCTGCCCAGCTCTCAGCCTCTCCAGGTCTGGCTTGATTGCAGCACAGCCTGAGGGGGTGTGACACTCCTCCCAGTTCAGTATCAACAGCAAACTCTGAGGGTCCACTCAGTGTCCTCATCCAGGCCATTGATAAAGATGTAGGACAAGACTGGACCCAGTGCTGACCCCTGGGGAACAGCACTGGCCTGAGGTGCCCAGCTGGATCCCGCACCACTGATCACAGCCCTCTGAGCTCTGTCCTTCAGCCGGTTCTCACCCAGCTGTCACTCAACTGACCCACACTTCCTAAGCTTAGTTATGAGGATGTTATGAGATACAGTGTCAGAAGCTGTGTTGAAATCAGGGTAGACACCATCCACTGCTCTTCCTTCATCTGCCCAGCTGGTCACCCCACCAGAGAAGGCTATCAGACTGGTCTAGCATGAGTTCCTCATCATGAACCCATGCTGACCACTCCTGATACCATCTTTTTCTCCACATGCTTAGAGATGACCTCCAGAATGAGGTGCTCCATTGCTTTTTGAGCAATGGAGGTGAGGCTGAGTGGCTTGTAGTTTCCTGGGTCATCTTTATGAAGACTGGAGTGACATTGACTATCTCAGCAAGGGATCCAACCATCTCAGAAGTGGGCAGACAAAACATTCTGCCCTCAGAAGTGGATACAGAGGGAGGAGAAATTGAATATCAGAGGGTCAACTCAAAAGTGATCCTGTGATCCAGTAGTCTGTAGTGAGCTCCTGGTGAGGGTCCGAAGTCTAACAGAAAGCTCATGCAGAAGGTTCAAGTTGTTTGTGAAAAGGAAGTGTGTGCAGAGCACAGGGGAGGGAAAGGGGGAAATGCAGGAGCAGGATGAGTGGTGTCAAAGGGGGGAAGGCAGGAGCAGGATGAATGGTGTCAAAGCGGGGAAGGCAGAAGCAGAATGAGTAGTGTCAAAGGGAGAGGGCACAAACTCCAGCACTGGCAGCACCAAGAGCCCAAGGCAGGCAGTGGGAAGTCTTTTGGAGGTAGCAGAGTGGCGCAGCGGAAGCGTGCTGGGCCCATAACCCAGAGGTCGATGGATCGAAACCATCCTCTGCTAAGTAGTTTTTCATTTTACTTCCCTTCCACAGCCGCTCTGTTCTGCTCGCATCTTCAGCAGAGGCATTCCCAGCGCTGCTGTGCTCCTGCTCGCTGGGCACGTACAGCCGTGCCTCCCTTCTCTCTCCCATTGCCATCTTCATTCCCCTTTGCCTTGCTAGGAGGCAAAACTCTCAAAGTGACCCTCGGCAAGGCAGACGAGTCAGTGGGAGCAAAATGTTGGAGGCCAGCACAGAAGACCTCCCAGCAAGGACATGCATGTCCTGGCTTCTCCCTTCTCAGCAGGCAGCTCAACCCTAACTTTTCAGCCACAAGCAGTGACCACCAGGAACGCACAGATGGAAAGGAGGACAAGGCTGGTGCTGCTTTGGGAAACAGCAGTGTGATTAACATAACCATCTGGGGATTTTCTCCACCTGAGTCTGTTTGCTGTGACACCCACCTGTAGGTCTGGCCAGAAGCAAGACTGAGCAGATCTTTCCAGTGGGCATTGTGTTGGCTGTATGTGGCTAGATGTTGGTAGTGGGGAGTGAGAGGATGCTGCAGGGAGACCTGAAAAATTAGCTACCCTGTGCCAGACACAATCAGTTCCACCTCTACAGTGGATCCACTGCATGACACAGCTGAGCCATCAGCAAAGTTGGAGGCCCCTCTGCAAAACTGTATTCCGGAAAGGCTAGAAAATGCCAGGGAGAGAGAGGAGGGATGGAGGTGGGGAAAGATCAGAAAGAGCAGAGGGAAAATGCATTCTCCCTGTGCAGCTTGGGTGGGTGGAGGAGTCTGGAATGAAGGGTGAAGATGAGGCAAGAGGGAGGAAAGGTGGTGGTTTGTGTTTGTCTTTTTGTTTTTGACTATGTGAATCTATTTCAGTTTGCAATAAATTAATCCCCCCCTGCCCAGGTTGATTTTTTTCTGCCCAAAGAAATTTTTGCTAAGCCACATTCTTGTGTTTATCCTGAGCCATGAGTTCCTGATCCAATTTTGAGTGGCCTGCAGCCCAGTAAAGGTGGGTCAAGAAGTGAACAGCTGGGTAGTTGATTGCCTGAGCTCACAGCACTACAGGTCCACACAGACAGCACATTGCTTGTGTCACTGCCTGCATTGTCCAGCCAGATGCTCAAACCCTGCATGGTCTCTGATGCTGATGTGCCCTGGTTGGTGGCTAGTGCAACTGGAGACTTGCTAGCCAACGTCTCAGACATACCGAGTGCACACTCAGGGTGGCAGTTCGTGGTGGTGAGCCCATGTATGGAGTTGGAAGGAAGGGGTAGCCAGCCTATGGATGAACATGGGCCGCGAGAGCAGCAGCAGGAGGAAGGCTGGACTGTAAGTCACAACGGCAGGAGCGTTGGTGGTATAGTGGTGAGCATAGCTGCCTTCCAAGCAGTTGACCCGGGTTCGATTCCCGGCCAACGCAGATCACATTTTGCCGAGCCGGGATCCCGCAGTCTTTTGTCTCTTGCTCCGGACTCGCCCGCTTTATCTTCCTTCAGCAAGTTCAGCCTCTCCAGTGTGGATGCAAGCCAAGTGCAGCGCCTTGGCAGGCAGGTAGCTCTACTGCTGGCTGGAAAATCTTCCTGCTAGTGATAGCAGCAGCCCTGGTTCCACAGAGCTTCTGCAAACCTCTTTGTGTCCCAACTCCAGCAGCTCTGCATGGTCCCAGTTCTGTAAGGAACTGGCTGCAGATGTGTAGTTCCACAAGTACAATGTGCCCACTATACAACCCCGGACTGGTGTGATCAGAGCACCACAATGTGTCCTCCCTGAGTGAGAAGCAACAAACTCTGCTTTTGCTGGGCAGGTTCTCTGCATCTCTAGTTCTCATTTTCTCTCCCAAGGATTCCGGAGGAGAGTGCTCTTGAGAAATATTGATACAGCATCAGCAGCCTAAAGCCCTGGAGGACACTCCACTAAGACCAGGCTGTTCTTCCTGCACACATGGCTTCTGGCCGAGGTTCAGGCTGACACTTATCCCTTCAGAGGAGATGCTGTGGTGTGTAATGCCTGTGCTCAGAGCACAGTGCCATTGCCTCTGTAGTGCTCTTCCCTGAAAAAGGGCTTGGTATGTTCCTTGGTCTGAAATCCTGCATTTAACTGTCAAGACAGCATACCTTGGGGACTTTATGCCCTCAGCCCATGTGCAGAGGCCACTACCCTTATCTCATCCAGGCTCCAGAACTGCAGAGACATCCTGAAGTTTGCTGGAATTGAGTATGAGAATGTTCTTGGTAACTAAGAAAGGAAGCAACCTCATTTCTCCTGTAGATTATGAGCCACAGGTCAATGGAGTCAGAAGGAGTTTCCCACACATGGACTCTACCTAAAAACCTGTCAAAAGATCACTGTTCATATTCACATATGACCGTCAGAAGTGAAGTCTTTGATCATGGTCAGAGTAAAGCAGTATGTCATGGAGGTGGGGGTTTGAATCTGGGTTATAAGTGAATTGTAATGAGGCTGATATGAAAATATTAGATATTTTTATTAAATAAAGAAAATTCCTCCAAACGTATTTACAATTAACACACAGATTCTACTACGCGGTTGGTAAAATTCTCTTTGCAGAATGTATATACATTTAATAAAATTAATTTAGATGAATTTTAGAAACATTTTTGGAAATTCAAACAACTAGAGAGTCCTGCGGCACAAACTGCCGCTTAAAGGTTAAACATAAACTTTCGTGAACTTCAGAAAAGAGAGTTAGTTTACTCACTCGTTGGAGTCCCAGTATTTATAATCCAAAAGTATTTGTATAAACTTAGTTGAAGAAAAATATACTCCCTGCCATGTGGTGGCCTTCTACGTGGCGGTGATGAGTGGGGTTTTGCTGCTTATGTAGCTTCAATGGAAGCTACGTTGTCTGAGGAGATCCACGGACGCAAGACAAAACCTTCCGTGGCTCCCAGGAGGTTATCTGAGCGTTCAGGCCCTGGGCGAAGCAGGATCCAGATTCCCGGGCTGGTACAGTCCGATCGGCTGCAGTGCGCAGCAAAGGGGTCGGCTCTCGGGCTGAAGCGGCGAGCCGGCAAACCCTTCAGTCCCTTGACTCGGTGCACCGTTTGTGTGTGTGTGTGGGCGAGGGAAACAAGTCCCCTGCTACGTGAAGCAAAGCAGCGCAGAACACAGCAGACAAAATATAAAGGTGGTAGCAACAAACAAATGAGTTGGCTGGGGGTTTTAAGCATTTTGACTGAGTGTTTTTGACCAATAGCAACAGACAAAAAACATCCCTGTAACCAATCCCAAGTTACCTTACTAAAAGAGGGAGACTCACAAGTCCAGCATCATGACTTCTGCAGACTCTGAGGCACCAAGCCTTTTGTCTGCTTTCCCGCTTCTTCTACCCTGGAAGAAGGGGAGAAAGGAGGGGTGGGGGGGCGGCAAGATGGGTAGCGAGGGGGATATCTAGGATATGTGTTCCAAGTATAAATTGAGCCTTTCACCACACAGCATGACTATGGGTAATGCTTCTCATCATTGCAGACCACTGCTTCTTGCCTCTCACTGAGCAGAGCTGGCAAGAGGATGACTTTCTCTTCATTACCTGTTCAACTTCCCATCTCGGGTGCTTGGAGATGTGCATAACATTTCCCTCAGCAAGATGAGAAATTTGGGGGGCAGCACTGAGGAGAGGAATGCCTCATGTGGGAC